>JARYHS010007517.1:0-50019 GCA_031002005.1 Vandiemenella viatica
GGTAAGCTTCCTTTCTACCATCTGGATATTGTGTGCCATTTCCTCAATTGCGATAGAATAAATTTTATGAATAATTGTAACGCCAATGCAATTGAAATTGTTGTTTTATTTTCCGAACGCGTTTCGCTTCATTTGCGAAGCATCTTCAGCGGTTCTGTATTTTTCTTTGGTCACATATGCTTATAATTGTACAGCGTTTTAGCATCAGTTATGTTTGTAGCTGCAGTATATATTACACATGTTGGTTGTATTTTTGTGATTATTTGCGTAGCACTGTAATACATCGAGTTCTGTTATCTTACGTTTAGTTACTGTCCAGATTTCCGAAGAAACACCCGCGTAATTAATGGACACACCGTAACAACCAATAATCGCGAGGAGTCTTTCTTGAGGATGCTTTTGCCGTAGTGACTTTTACCAGTAACACTTAGTAAGGTAGATCTTCAATATAAACAGTATTCTGACCACTTGTTACCATTCTTGACGTTGCTAGAGCGTTGTAAAATCGAATTTTCATAAGCGCGACATGTGACTCCGACGCCATTGTGAAAGACGGCGATGTGCATACGCAGTGAACGTTTAACCGAAACTACCGCCATGCGATCACGTTGTAACCTATCGACAACCAGAATTTAACACATTTCCCATTGCTGTTTTAATAATGCATGGATTTCCTGTGGAATGTGTATAGTAAAACTTATTTCACATATTTCCCGTCGATTTGAGGCATTATATACATTTTCTGGGAATTATATATAATGACGCATTACGTACATTTTACGTAACACATGGAGGTGTATTCCATGTTGTTATGGATTAAATTATTTTTTTCATAAATTACCGATAAAAATATTATTAATGATTCAAATTGCTGATATGAGGAATTGGGATGTTGCTTTCCACATTAAAAACGGCGTTGTACCTATGTTTGACATTAATATACGTTTATTACAAAATTATTCTTCATCAAATGTTATTGAAAATAGTATGACACAATCAAACAAACATCTTTAAATCCAACAATGGGTTCATTTTACCTCAGTTCTCAGGATTAAGCTCAGCGTGGGACAATGAGACTTTCTGTAGGACGACACTAGGTTGATCAAAACGATAATTATTTGCGGTGATCTTCACATCGGCGATGTTACCTTTCAGCAGAGGGCTCGGAGTCTGCTGCCCGCAGTTGTCCGACACGATGATTCTATTTTCTGTCGTCGGAGACTCACGTCACTCGGATCACGACACGGACCGCAAGAGCAACCACACCGGCGCGGCGTTAGTCTCCGCACAACTCTTTCTGCAGGCTGGCCACGCATCCACCACACAGCTCGCAGTCCATTGTACCATCCCCATCTCAACCGCGTCACACTGGCGGCACGCTGCTCCGTTACTGAGGGATACTCGACCCAAGGTCACTTTCCAGAACGCAACAGGGCAGTTAACGTTACTCTATTGTTCGCATCGTCCATTTGTGCGAGCTACGGATCCAGCTTCTCGCAAATATATTTTGATGTAGTGTATAATACAATGAACAAATAAAGGGAAACAATCACTACAACAAGAAAATCCGTTAAATAGTTAAATGTAATTATTGTGATTCTTAAAAAAAAAAAAAAAAATGGAAAATTTTCAGAAAAATTGTTTTCACTGTTTCTTTATTACTCAATTCATGAAAATCTATGTCGAATGATAGGTATAATTTTTTACCAAAAACATCTGCTGGAATTGTTAAAAATCACTCATTTAGATATTTTACGAGAAACATAACTATGGTTTTCTGTAAAATTTAGCATCCTAAATATCACTATAAATTTCAGTTAAATGGTACTAATGGAGTTTTTTCACTAAAAATCGTGGAAGTCGAACTACTGCCAACTTTCCATGAAAATTATCTAAATGAAAATTTTGCTTCAGCCTGCAACTAAACCTCTAATAGTTATTTTACCACTCTCCCCGCAAGTTTTCCAATTTTTTTGTTATAACCGTGTTAAAGTTAGTAAGAGCTAAAATACCGGATGGTTACAAATTTCTATGTTGAATTACCCAGAAGTGTTAAGTGTATTACAGATGGTCGGTCGGACAAATGAGCGATCCATAGGGGTTCCGGTTTTCATTCAAAATGTGCGGAACCCTAAAAAACGTCCAATTGATTGTCGGCCGCGCATAACATAGGATACCATAGTAATGTAAGAGCCCTGTCGAAGTGACAGTATTGCAAGGGTAGCTAAGTGATTGATTTGGATGATTTTTGGACATCTGAAGTGGTGCGACTCTAGAGGACAGCTTATTAACCTCATTGAGTTTGTGTAGCTGAAGAAATTTCTTGTATCTTGATACGAAGCTTCTCTGCCCAGTCTAGTGGACGTCAAGATAGGAGCCAATTAATATGATTCGGCAACCCAGGATAAGGAAAACTAGGTCATGTTAGTGGCTAGCTGGGAATCTACCCTGATAAATGATAATAGGCGGCTTACTGTTTACAGAATCCCATTTCATGATGATTGATAACTGTAGACAATACATTTGATAACATGACCTACAAGGATCTGTCCGGCTGCGCCTATGAACAATGCTTCTGCATCTAATTGAAGACAGACTGAATGATTGAAGAATTAATGGATTGTTGAATGGACGCTAAGTGGTTAGATGGAATGCCTGGCCTCATGATGTTACAAAGGTCTACGTGATGAATAGACTGAAGGTAAGAGAGTTAGCCTAGCAGTTAGTTATCCATATGACTCGATGAAAGTTACTCGCAGACTGAGAGCAAGAAAATGTGTCTTTACTTCGGAGGTAGACACCATTGACGTCATTAGCCAATTGAAATCTGTGCTGTTGATTGACTCAGGGCGTCAGCAAGTCCGCGCAGTGGTAGTGCTTACAAGCCTGGCTTAACTGCCTCTAACTGCATAGGATATTATTATATTTACTAAAATCTATAATCATTATATAATAAATCCATAGGCTCCAAATACGACAGTGACAATAATGGTTCTACTGATGTTTTTTCAAGTAAAATCAAAGACTATGTTCAAATTACCTAATTCATAAGGTGGCAATTATATCTGAATGATATTTAACTACTTTATTAAGAAACATGTGGACTTGTGGAGTATATGTCAAACAAAGATCACCTGGATATATTAATCTCTACAAGTGCAGATAGTGATCACAAATGTAAGGAAAATACTGGTCGGACACAACACTCAATTAAAATCACTCCTGCCCCTGGCCAGCCTCAAACCGGCGACCCTGTAATACGACGCAAGCTCACTAGTCCCGCGCCACCGCGGGAAAATGGTGTAACCCCAAGTGGAGAGTATCGAATAAATGAAAACACTGTCAAATTTGAAACCACATCGGTCACCTAATTCCAATGCTACCAACTACTTAATTCAAACTGACGCCTATCTGTCAATGTTAATTTATAATTATTTTCATAAATGTTGTTAGAAAGCTGTGGCCGTTAACTTCGTTTGCGCGGATGTTAATGCACACGCCTCTCTTCTAAACCAACATCGTCAACAGCTGCATAACCCACAACAGCCCATGTGGCTAACTGAAGGCAAATTCTTTATACAGGAATGTTCCACACAACTTTATTGCTTCTAAATTAATACTATTATGTGGACATTTTTATTTTAATTCATTTTTGGCACGTCAAAAAAAAACTTTATTCCATTCATATAATGATGGATGTCCATTAATTGAAACCCCATCAAACCCCGACCAATAGTTTTTGCGTGAACATTTATCTGAAATTTATTAGCGTCATAATGCCTCCCCAAAACGAAATAAATCTTTCTATTTTTGTGGGACCACATGCTGTACATTAGTTGAAACCTCATATAAAAGCTGACCAGTAGCATTCAAAGACAAATTACTCTTGGCTTTTCGACGTCACATAGAGATGGAACATATCCTGTTTTACCCGCGCAACCACAAAATGACAAATGATCCCATCAAAATCCGACTAATTGTCTTTGCGTGACTAACGTTTTTGGAAAAATTTGTTTTAAATTAATCAGATTTCCGGAGTCAAATTCAAAATACCGTATTTTATACGCGTTACCACGGACTATACGTCAATTAAAACAAAAATATCCGAAATAATTTTTGTGTGAATCATGTTCAAATAGAAATTATCCCAAATTTCTCAGCCTTTCGATATCACATCGAAATGAAACATACTCCTGTAATAATCACACGTAATCCCGTGGTGATTATACTTGTATTTGCTTACACATATAGTCACTGAACAATATTATTTGAACATTCAAGTGATAATGTTAAATACGACAGGCATCGAGTTGCTGGCAATTCCGTGCAGGTTTAGAAAGTGTACCCTAACGATACCTGGTCGGTTTCGCGGAAGTGGCTAGCAGTGATTTGTCGACAACTCTTTAGTGATCAGATAAGCGACAAACAGAGAGACCATGAGCCCAACAGCTCCTGATCAAATATCTGCTCCTGACGTACCTAGTACAGCGTTATTTTAAATTTGTCACCTTTACCAAGCCACATCAAAATGAAGCATACCTTATTCAACCAAGGGTTAATCGAAACTCCACCAAAATTAAACCAGCAGGTTTTGCGTGAATCTTGAATATCCTAACTCGCAAACAGAAATACGCAAATTTAATAAGAGTTGATTCCTTCTCTGTAGCTTATTACGAGCAGCCTCAACTCATTTAAAAAAGCAAACACAAAAAACAAAAAACAAAAAAAAAACTCTTAAACTTTCTTTATACGCATAGATATAATAACATACTTAGATTTAAAACTATCGTTTATTGCATGGTTTGATAAGATATGAAAAACGGTGAAATGCAGAAGTGTTACCATTATTACAGACAGTAAATGAATTATTGGGCCAGGATTCTGTTCTTATTCTTTACCATCGTTTCCTAATATTTTGGGGTCGGCTTTCATCGATGAATTTTACTAACCGTTGGCAAGGTCGAGTTAGGAGCTTCGGTTTCAGGGCCCCATGCTCATGCTCACGTCAAGCAGTTTGTACTTACTGCCAGTTCGTAGGTCCATGATTTTGTTAGCGGTAGAAATATTTCAAATTCCTATCTGATATGAATAAGGCATACACGAGCAGACCAATGCTAAGAATTCGCCTGATCACGGGCTTTGCTTGGCTCCGTCTTTAAAGAGCTCACTGCTTCCAGTGACATTAACTTTGTGCAAACTTAATCAAGGTTATAAATTACAGCCCAGACACGCTGTTGAAACAGGTTTCTCGCTCTTTGCTACGCTTAAGTCGGAGGAGGCACCTCTACCAAATGCAGCTTTCATGTTGTGCTGGAAGTAGCCCACCTACATTCGGAGCTGTCAGTAAAACAGATGCAGATTTCGTCTCGGGGAAATTGTAACTCAACTCTTCTCTCTAAGGTTGGGTCGCTTAGCTCTACTGCTCCAAGTGATTAGTTCTCTCACACTCACGATACGAAATGGTGTAAATAAAAAAGGGCAGTCAACATAATACAAGCTAATAATAAAATTAATTTATAATACTCCAAAATATGGTTTTGACATTACTGATTATAAAACTGATCAATAATTTGAAACTTGCATACGACCAATGTTAGGAGAAGTGCGAATTCGCCCTCTTGCCTAACATTCGGGAAGATGGGAGTTAAATCCCATGCGGCCATCCTGACTGCGGTTTCCCGCACTCCCTCCAGGCGAAAAAAATCGAAAGGACGGAGGTTCAAATCCCCGTTCGTTCCTGACTGAATTTTTCTGTGGTTTTCCGCAGTCCCTTCAGGAGGCAAATACCGGGATGGTTCCTTTAATCCAACACGGCCAACTTCCTTTTCATTCCCTCCCCTCAGGGTAGTTAGGCAAAAAGGGTTTCAGTGATCCTACAACAGTTCGCCTTCCAGGCTTCTCTTGGGAGGAATGAAATGTATAAAACTAGCAAAAGAGAGAATAGAAGTTCATCGAGTCAAGAAAAGTGCAATATCGCACTCCTACCTTACATTCAGGAGGAGGGGGGTTGAAATCCCTGTTTGGCCATTCTGATTGCGGTTGTGGTTTATTGCAGTCGTTCAAAGCGAATGCCGGGGTGGTTCATTTGAAAGCCACTGCCTAATTCCTTCCCATACTCTCCCTTTAGGTTAGTTAGGCCTGATAGGGTCCTCGTGATCCTCCAGCAGCCCGTAAATAGAAGATACCGCGTCAGGAGAGTAGCTACATTGCTCTCCGACCAGGCCTTCTGGAGGACGGGGCTTTAAATCCCTGTTCGGCCGTCCTGACTGCGGTTCTCCGCAGTCGTTCCAAGCGAATGCCGGGATGGCTCCCCTAGAAGGTCCTTCATATTCCCTCCCCTTAGGCTAGATTGGCTGAAAGGGGTTCTTGAAACCCTACAGCAGCCACCCTCCCTGGCTTCACCTGGGAGGTATGAAATCTATGTACCGGTATCAGAAATGTCAAAGTCTGCTATCGGGAAAGTGAGGCTTCAAAATCCTGTTCGGCTATCCTGAATGTGATTTTCTATAATTTTCCGTAGTTCCTCCGGGATGGTTCCTCTAAAAGGCAATGAACGACCTACTTACCGATCTATATTCCCTTAGTCGGCTGAAAAGGGTTCATGGGATTCTTCAGCAGCCCGCCCCACAAGGTTCAGCTGGAGTAATGAAACCTATATATTTAAAAAAAAAAAAAAAAAAAAAAAGCAATAGGAGTGTTACAGACGTAAAGCTATCCAATACTAACAAAGGAACACCTACGCTTTTTGGGGGAGGCTCTTCCAATTCTGTCGGGCTGACACCTGCGTCCTGGACCGCCTTTGTGTTGGCGGTGGTTTTTGCTCCGGGTGAGTAATTAATGCTGACCGCGGTTTTCCATGAGCTTCTGAAATCACTACAGGTGAAAGCACGACTCGTTTTTATAAAAGGCCAAGATCGAACACCTTCCCTTTCCAAATACACTTTCTTTTGGGCGGAGAGGCACTATAGTACCCAGTGATGTGGAGTATGCTGCAGTATTACAAACAGTAAGAAATATTAAGAGGCTTGGAGACGAGAGGCTAACTTTTGCCCAGGATAAGTTCTGCCTAGGCTAACTTCTGCCTAGGCTAACCAGGCAGCTGATTAGGTCGCCAAACCGGGAGCGGACGCCGGTCAAACGACTAAATGGTTCACACTGACATCATTTTCCATGTCCAGTCTCCTCAGTCAGAAAATAACTATCGTTTCCATCACTAAAGAGAGTAAAGTTTTATTTAAAATCTGCCACAGAAGGAAAGATGATTAATAATTGTCTGTGAAGTGTATACAGACAGAAATATACGAGTCTGTGTATTTGATGAGTCGGAGCATTCGCCTAGATCAATATTTCTCAACCTATGGTTCGCAAAGATATTACAGGTGGTCCGTAGGCACAATATCTAAAATTTATATACCATACTCGCACTGTAAAAGACTATAGGCAAGTATAAGTAATAAGCACAAATATTTAGAAGACAAAAATATTTCAATGACCAGGCAAAAGTTTAGCACTTCCAGAATATGAGGATATAGAGCGTTATTTCTACGATAGCCTATTCACTAACTTCGCTCCCAGTGGGGATCAAGGAAAGCGCAGTTCGTTTAATGATTATGTTAATCATTGTTTGTTGAGGGTCATGTTGCAGGTGTGAGGGAACACGGTACGCGGTGGGTTTGGTAACGTAAGGGTGATGAAGCAGACAACAACATAAGTTGTCAGCTCTCGTTTCTTCCATTTCGTGCATGAAGGTCGGTGGTGTGGTGTAACATCCAGTCTACGTACCATTATTATGCATTTGGTTACTAAATATTAAGAGTCTGGTTAATGTGTAGTTCAATTTTAATAGTTCACTTCTAGTTTCGTAACTGTGCTTCCGTAATAATTCAAAAAGTGCTTTAGATTTAATATGTAATAATGCTACAATGCAATATGTCCCAGATGTTAATAATGTACTCATAGATAAAAAATTAGGTCCATATAAGTTAAAGAAACCGTTATCAGGACAGGTGATACGTCAGTGACGTGTTTTGAACCTAGGATGGTTCACGACCACACTGGTGGGTTGTGCACTGCAGTGAGGATCTTCGTTGTTTAGCAGCGAAGAAAGTTCATCGCGTGCAAGGTAATGTTATCATTTTATTATTATTTTATCGTTTGGCCCACTAAGGAGCGCGTGGAACCATTAATTTGCTTTGTCCTTCTTGTTCTTCTTATCTTCCCGAAATCTCCTGATCCTTTCGCTCTGGGCTTGACGTCTCTCTCGTATCCATTCATTTCTGAGCTTTAAATTTTTTTACCGTTGAGATCTGAGGCAAAAATTTGTGTGAAGCGATTATTTGTCTGTATCTCCTCCGTATACATATATATTTTTTTAATCTGCTTAACGTATCTTAACAGCGAGGGCTTTGGAGACGGGAAAGGATGGGGGACAAGGAATGGGAAGGAATTCGGCCATTGCCTTTTAAAGGAAGCATCCCGACATTTGCCTGGAGTGATTTGGGAAACCACGGAAATCCCAAATGAATGCCCGGACGGGGATTCGAACCGGCGTCCTCCCGAATCCGAGGCCAGAACGTACTCCGTATAGATGTCAGCGGGTCTGAGTTGACATCTGCAAGATCCTTCTGTGTTTTTGCAAGTCTTCTTTAGTAGTCGGAGTCCGTTGACGATGCGGAAGATTTTCTTGGTCAGGTGCGAGTCATCCATTCGTGCTATATGTCCGTTTAATTTCACGCATATTTTCGGTGCAAGTGAGGTGAGTCGTACGGCCAGTGGATACAGTCCGAGCTGAAGACAGCGACGGCAAACCTAGTTATTCGGATTCTGGGGGAAAAGGACATCATGCAGGAAAGGGTCTCCTCAAACACAAATTATTATAATTATAAAATGACTGCGTGTTAAAAAAGTATCATTTGCGTGTCTTCTTGGCTATTTTAAGAAGTTTATTTTTGGCCAGTTGGTGACAGTGGCGCCGCTTACGTGAGCGCCGGTGGAGCGTGACTGTGTTCCGGGATGCCGGCCGACCCAGTTGCCGCCCCCGCCGTGACCTGGTCCACTGCCGCCCATCCGGCTACCATAATGCACCACGCCCTCACAGGCACTCGCTCTTCCATGTCAGTACACATTACCTGAAATGTTGCTGTTTCTTTTGCCTTTGGCTCTAATCACCCTATCGTCGACGCACTCTAATGCTATTGAGGTAGGTAATGCTTGTCCAGCACGGAACTGGATAGTGTGACAAGCTAGACACAAATCCCAGTTTTCAGAGGTGAGAATCTAGACAGTAATGAGCTATATACATCCGGATAGTAATGGAATCAGTGATGCGTCATTGACGATGATACTTCTCTTTTTATTACTTATATTCTTTAGAAATTATTCTCTTGTTTTGGTTTTGGAGACTGCTTTTTTATTAATTTAGCAGTGGAGAGGTACAATTTTTTACCACTCAAAATCAAATCATCGTACGGCAGTGTTTCTCAAAGTGTGGTACGCGAACCGCTAGGGGTTCGCCAGTTGATCGTAGAGCGTTCGCGACAAGATTTACGTTATGGTGGCTGACTAGCTATCTCGAGTTTTAAACAAGCACAGTGGTGAATTGAGGCTGAACATGAGCAAAACACTCCTAAAATGACTCAACCTGCTGGAAGAAACAAGCCCATCAATCGCATTAATTAACAACATTGTGCTCTTTGTTACTGTATTACTTCTGTAAAATAAAAATCCTTATTTAAAAAAAAAAAATCAATTTTTTTTAAGGGGGTTCTCTAATGCCTGGGAAATTTGATAGGGGGTACGTGGAGCAAAAATTTTAGAAACCCTGTCGTATGGCATTGTTGATCGGGAGATCCCGAAAGATTGTTCCGCCCCCAGATAAGAGGGTTTTCGATTCGCCGCGCAATGCGCCCCTTTTCGCAGCTAACTAACCTATCGCGGTAAACCTATCGGGTACAGGAGACTTACAGTTTAACACGATATCCGAACCGCGGAAGCATTCTGGCGTACTCTACATTACACGGCAAGTTGTAACAACCGTCACTGTCAGGTTAACGGCCTTTGAAAATCCCAGCCAAGGCAGGGATTCGAACTAGGGACCATCCGATCATCAACAGAGGCCTTAACCACTGAGCCACTAGACCGCTTGCCTTACGCTACTCCCTTTAGCAACCTTTCCACACTATCACAACCCATTAACATGGTGCTTCTTAACATCGCTATGACTCAGTTAAAGTACCGACTCTTGAGATGTCCTTTCTCGATATCCTCATCAATAAGCCTTCAACTTTCTATTGCATTTTACATTAAGTAGTATCATATTATTTATTGTTAATGTTATTCCATAGTGTGAGGGATTGGGAAAATCTGTTTTGAAATGATAGGCAAGGAAAATAGCTTGTGGAAAGGCTAGCAGAAACAAAAGAGGCGATACTCTGTTTTGATATGTTAGGCGTGGAAAGATATTATGGTAAAGGCTCACGGAAATAAGAAACGCGATAGTGGGACACATTTTAAGACATGCGTGATTGGTTAAATTGAAAGTAGAGAAATTAGGAGGAAGGAATTGTAGCTTAAGACAAATTTTAAAATATAAGAGACAAATAATTGAGTATATTGGCTATAATGAATATGTTGAGATCGGAGTATTACCTCAACTTGGGAAGAGACGAAGAATTGTATCAAACCAGTCAACAAAGTGATGACAAGAAAACATTCTGCCCATTTTGAGGAAATCTGAAAACAAGAAGCGACTTAGACAATAATTCAAGCTTTAGGATAAAGAAGAAAATGAGGCATTAAATACTCACAATCACTAATCTGCTGTATGATTTTTGTAAAAACCAAATACAAAATCAGCAGTTATCAATGGTCTGTACAATTTACTAAAAAAATAAATAAACCTAATTTTTCACAGATTATTTAATATATAAATAAACATAATTTGCTCAGACATTTGAATTGGTTAATTAACACTGTAAATGACGGGTGGTTAAGGAAAGCCAGGAAACTACTGAAGACATTATTATTGTTTTCTAGGCCTTGAGACTGTTCTCGCATTGGACTAAATTAAAAATCATAAAATCTCCATTACTAATGTTGAACACATATCACAACCGGGATGAAAGTCTCATATTCATATCACCGCCTCGTCAAGTAAAATTTAATTTTCTTATAATTGGCAAGGTGACTTCATTTTCATGCTGCAATTATTATTTATCATAAACAAAGTTATCCATTTCTTGGCAATAGTCCTTTAGAGACAAGGGTCCAAAGACCACTAAACTCAGCTTGTTCTCCTCACTTTTCGTTATCTCAAAGGCACGGACTGGAATTCATATTTTCCCTTATTCCGTATTCATTTTTAAAATTAATTTTGATTACAAGCCAAGCAGTCATCGCACTCTATACTATTATGAATATGAAGATGAGCTGCTTCTGTTTGCATCGCCATAACTGAACACATTTTGATTCAATTTCCACATCAGATCTGACTGAAAATCTGAGGTATGATTTATGACGCTGTTTCATCCGGTGCCGCAGCAAGAAATTAAAATCTGTTCCGAACTTCAAACTTTTTTACATAATGCTATCTTTACGTAATCTACAGTTCTTTCTTTCAATAACTTTGCATGGTTTGATGACTCGCCTGGGTAAGGGAATGGTTGAGGATCAACACGTCCCCGGTTCGAATTCTGGCCATGGCCATATTTTTTACAGGACTAAATAAATTGACTTTGACCACCGGTAAAACTTTGCTTTGTTAATGTGAAGAACACTACGACTCTCCGTTCTTCTGAATGGCAGCTTTATTCGGTAGGAATACCAATTATGACAGGCGAATTGCGTAGCTCCAAAACTTACTTTACTTTCTACTTCAAATTAAAATTAAGCGAAAATTGTTTTGTTCGCAGTAGTATAACTAACCTCATCATGACTTTGCTGTGCCTTCTTTCTCTAATTGTTGGTTACTTTTTGCTCTCTAGATGAGTGTTTAAGGAGGATTCTATTAATATCGTTGGTGACTTTGGCTTTTCAAATGAGGGATATTCGATTTTCTCTTCTATTCGTTTGACTCATTTGCACGTACGTTTGGTAAATTTAATTATTTATTACTTCAGACTTTTTAAATATATGACATTAAAATGTCTCCTTGTTGGCTCAGGACGCTTGGACATTCAGTCACTGAGCGTGTTGGGTGAGCGGTAAAGCTCTGCCCTTGCATTCGGGAGGACGCGGTTTCCAAACCACGACCGGCCATCCAGATTTTGTTTTTTCATTGTTTCCTTAAATTACTCTAGGCGATTGCTTGGATGGTTCCTTCAAAAAGGCCATGGCCGAATTCCTCCCTCCCTTCCTTGCCCCCAGTCTCTTCCCGCCTCTAATGACCTCGACGTTGGCGAGGCATAAAGCCACAAGTAAAAAAAAAATAGACATGGAGTCAGTCACTACCAGAGACCATTGGGAATATTTACAAGTAAATCTCAAAAAGTATAATGTCTATTTAAAATATCCGAACTCTAGATGGCCGCATGTATGGCGAACAACATTTAAGAAAATCCTTCCATCTATCATTCTAGTGTAAAATAAATAATAAATTAATTATTTAATTTAAACAAATGAGAAACTGTTTAGAGTACATTTCTCGGTAACAGATAACATAAGTGTGGTTATATAGCCTTCCCAACAACTTTACGCGTAGCGGAGCACAAGAAAAAAAGTTAAAAATGGACAGAACTACAGTACGAAAAATTTTAGTTTAGGAAATCCTCAGGCCCGATAAGGTTTGTCAATAGAAATGGAAATAAAATGCTGCAACATGGTTGGTGGGGTACACCTTATTATATATTTCTCAGCAGCATGTAAAAAAATTACATCTATTGTATTTCTTTTATGGTGAGAGAGACCATCGAGGCAACAACTTCTCCCTGTTACATCATTTTGTACGACAACATGTTTCACTTTCTTGTCATATGAGTGGCCACGTGATAATAACACGAAAAATTGTAAAAAGCATTATTTTTCAGCTGTCTATGTCACGTCACAAGATGATTGGTTTCAGGCAGCACATTATACATATGGTAATACATTGTCGATATCGGAAACTGGAAAAGTTTGATGGTGATGCCCATTCGCCGTTTGAGATAAATGCACCTATCGAAAAGAAGAAAGGAAACATGCAAAACGAAAAGCTTTCGTGATGAAAGAAATTTTCACCGTCGTTTTGTAGCTGGCAGCGAAGGAACGGTGTATGTGCAATGATTCATAATCACCACATTCGGTACAACGATCCTTAATTAAATCCGAACCTCTTGCTAACGCGTTTGGAGAGCGGGCACACGAGTCTTTTGATGGGGGCATAGAACTCTGCTGACACCGTAATATCTGTCAGGAGAGAAACCCTGAATGTATCTATTCAGGGGTTTCACCTTGTCTCTTCTTTTATCTTTCATTCACAGCACTCTATAGTGAACATATTACCTTATAGTATTCACACAAACTTACAGTAACACTTACAAAACCTTCACACTGGAGAAATCATCGGTTAGAGCTCCACAGCAACTGTCTACACCTGGATGCCGTGTGTGGCACACACTTCGACTCCGAGAACGTTAACAAACCAGGAAAGCATAAATCAAACCTTTCACAGACCTCAAGAAACCCCCGACATAAGAAAGTAGCTAGCAGAGAGAGAAAACTTCTTACATAATGTTGTTTTCGCACTTTTCTTTTGTTAAACATCTGTCAATCTGTCCTGTCTCGCTTTAGTTGTTGCTTGAGGTTAATAATAACTTAGAAAAAAGACACACACGTACAGATCCTAGCGAGAGAAGCCGCAGGTAGAAGCTAACATGTATACATGCATGGAAAACTGTTATCTTTCAGGTTCTAAATTAGCCTTAAATTTCCAAGTGAACCTAAAAGTTTGACACGACCATTCATGATCACCAAACAACACTGTTCCCAGGTGTTTTTTTATTTTTAATGATATAGTATCAATGAATGAAATTTATTGACAATGGAGTGTTCCATTCCATGAGACCATTTCCTGCTTGAAATTATTCTTTTCCCCACTTATGATACTCGCACCTATATGTTTCCAGAGACTTGTTCTTACAACGTTCCAAAATTTCTTCACTTTGTCTTTTCTGCTTTCTGCACTTACTACAATATGCTTTGTTTTCAAACTGTTCAGTAAAACTAGTATAAAATTTTTAATACGTTCTCAGAATACATTCGTTGTTTGAGTGCTTTATCCTAAATCGGTTTTATGCATCAAACAAATTACATATCCTTAGCTACAACTCAGTTAATAACGACTAGCAGACCAAGATGTATTAATAACAAAGTAGGCTCAGGCATTTTATTAGAACAAATGTTTCTTTTCTTGAAGTAGCAAAGCAGTCTTGTGAATGGAATAATAGAGATATGTCATGCCTGGAAAATACTGAGAAGAAAATTGCACAAGGAACAATCTTTTTAGTATCAAATTTTTGTATAAGAAACATCTTGAAAATACTTGTAGGAACTTGATTTTTTAAAAGGATATTTCAACATATTTAATCTTAAAGTAATTATTATCTACTGATACACAGTGTCAGAACGCATAGTTGTATAATAGTATACGTGGACATTCAATGAGCTGCTACAGAATATATAAATTTAAATCATGTATCAGATCGTATATAACTGAACAAATTCACAGAGTAATGAAGATAGGATTACATAGAGTCGAAATTGGTAATGATTATAAAAGGGTACAACATCCTACCTTTTTGTAGTTTGGGACCTACATTTTGGATACTAAATACAGTAGTTGGAGGGTGTGTAAAGAAGAGCAGCTAGATTTGTTTGCGCAAATTATCGCAAGGCCCAGTCAATATCGGATATGATAAGGCAGCTGGATTGGGAGTCACTGGATGTCACGAGGAGGGTGAAGAGAGTGCTGAGAATGTACAAGGCATATGTTGGTGATGGATCTTGGAGGGATATTCGTTGGAGAGTTAGGAATAGCGTATGGAACGGGACATATGAACTTGACCACAAACTGGCACTCGATTTCAAGCATAACGGAATGGGCAAATTTTCTTTTGTGGGCAAGGGTGTCAGGTATTGAAACAAATTACCAAGTGAAGAATAATTTACCAAACACGCTGAAGGAATTTAAAATTAAATTTTGTACATCGCAAAAATAGATGTGGGAAGAATTTAACACTCAAATTATATAAGATAATTAAAAAAATAAAATAAAATATGGGCAATTGGATGACATGGAATTGTCATCTGAGTGTGTGCTAGATCGCAATTAAATTAATAATAATAAAACATGTAGCTTGTCACGATGCGTTTTCTTCCTGTAACGTGGCTGTTGTAATATCAGATCTTATTAGTGACATTGATATCACGATTTTTTTAATGTGGATCAAGAGGAAGTAACAAATTACTGCTTTTCATCACCCACATACGCTACACAACAAACTAACCTAAAAAAAAAACTTTGCACAATCTGTTTGAACTACTGCTATCCTTAATATTATTAATAGTAAAAAAAGAAAAGAAAGTGCGCGCAAAACTAATATCTGTTGGACGCTAAACCAAAACTAATATGTTCTACCTTAAGGACATAAAAAAGTAATTATTAATGTAATACTAGTATGATGAATTATGAAAAATAAATAAGTCATAGAACCAAAAAGAATATAAAAATGAATGGTACAAATAAGCTTACACTAATGCAGGAGCGGATCAAGTGAGGGGGGGGGGCTCAAGCCCCCCCCCCAAAAAAAGTATCTAGGTCCATCCCGACATTGTAATTTTGGAGACTTTTATTTTTTTAGCTCTACGGATTTGAGGCCAGAGGGGATTATAAATACTACCTTTTTCCCGACTCAAGCCCTTCCCCCCCCCCCCAAAGCCCTTCCCGATCAAAATCCACTCAAGCCAAGCCCCCCCTCCCCCCAAACCAAAGTCCGCTCAAGCTCCTCCCAAACCAAAATCCTGGATCCGCCCCTGCACTAATGTATATGATGGCCCCACAGAAAGCCATACTTAGACGTAGAAAGTTTGAAATTTAAATAATTCACATTGTGTCCCCATAATTTCCTGTAACTGTACCAAAAAAAAAACGGAAAATGGTAAGAGCGTAACACATTCATTTTGTGTTGTGTCTCTACGATCCATGAATCTCTATCCATTAGTGTTGGGAGACGATAAGGGACTGGAAGAAAGGAAGGAAACATCGCGGTATTTAGAGAGAGTTATTTCGGAAAACCAAACCGCGCACTCCTGAATGCAATGCCAGAGCTTAACCGCTCACACAACACATACCCAATATCAGTGAAAAGTTCTAACGAACGCCGCTTTAGGGCTTATTTAAATTCTTGAAGGTTCTGTGATCCTTAAATTTCAAACTTAAATTACTATGTTTATACTGCATAGGTTCCGGCGACATAAGCACATACGGTAAGAGTTGTTAGGCAGGAACTTTGGACATAGGGATGTGCTACCTTCAAAATTCGTTCTTTGAAATCTCAGTATATTCTGACATTATCATTCGCAGTTAGTGATCCTAACTACCAACATTTCTTACACAAGTCAGCTAAAAGAAAGAATTCGTGGACTAACCTGACATTTGTACTGTTCAGCACGTCGTGAGATTCCTGTTTCATAAGAAGGATGTATATTCCCACAAGCCTTAGATGACCTCGCAATTTTTTATTTAATTTTCTGAAGCATGAATAATTGTGTACTGGTGGCTATCTGGCCATACATTTTTAAATCTGAGATTTTCTGATTCTATGGCAGCAAGAGACAGCTAGAGTAGAACTGAATATCGGCTGCGAGAGAGTGCAGTAGTGTGTTGGATAGTAGTCATTAGTATTATTGCATTGACTAGTTTTGAAAAGAGTTTTTAACCCGTTAATGCCGATGGTCGCAAGTTTGAATCATACCAATTTGACCCTTATATGTGGAAGAAAAAATGTTTTCGAGCGCCAGTGCTGGTTGAAGCAGATTATATACGTTGTCCATTTTCTACTGATAGCAACCTGAAGAAGCGAGGAAGGGGGTCTTTTGAAGAATATGAGGCTACAGTGGAAGGGGTAGAGGTCAGAGCAGTAAAATGGTTTGACAACAGAGGTATGATTCTTGCCAGTACATTTTCATCTGCTCATCCAGTTAGTGCAATACAAAGATGGGACAGAACACAAAAAACACACACTCAGGTTCGAAAGGACTGTGATGCTTTGTGAATTCCTCGTCAAAAACAAAATGATCTTCTGCCATTCAAATCCAGAATCGCAGATGCTCTCTGCAGGGAAGGAAAAGACATGACAAGAAATTAGAGAGGTAGGCCATCAGTAAGCATGGAGACGGATATTCAACGTAAGAAGCATCGGGGTCCAACGAAACCAGTCCCCGATAAGTCTACCCGTACTGATGGAGTAGGTCATTGTAACAGAAAGGCAGAGATGCAAAAGGCCCAGCTGTAAAGGGCAGACAGTTATTATGTGTTCAAAATGCAATCTTCACCTTTGCCTGAACAAAAACTCAAATTGTTTTAGACAATTTCATGAGTAGATTTGACACATACCTAATTATACCAATTACGTAAAACATTTCTTACATTTGGCATTCTATATGGTCTAAAAAACCAATACTGAGCTCAAAATGTGATTTTTTATTTTTTTCCTAAACTAGAAATTAATTCAGGCATTAAGGGGTTAATAAAAGAAACTTATAAACATTGCTGAACTATAGAACTGACGCATTTATGAAGAATGTGACTTAGTAAAAAGCGCAGGCTTTACCAATTGTCCTATACGTGCAAATAATCGCCTCAAATAAAGTTGCACAAATCGAAGATTTGTTCCTTTATTTGTTCGTAAATGTGATCACAAGTTCTTTTCCCATCGTTCCATTGGTGCGATTTCCATTTGTATGAGCCAAGTAACACGTGACGTGCGCCTGATATATCCATACGATATAATCCGACGTGCCTCTTTTTCATCAAGCTTTTTTGTGTGGTATGGTAACCTAGATAGCCTTGCACTTCTTAGTAAGAAATTCATTTCCGCAGCATTCAGACTCTTCCTCTCATTTATAGGTTTCGCTTCCAGTGTACTCTGAACTATTGTGTGATATATTCTTTTCTCTGATCTTCTAGCTATGTTTTAAGAACGTAAAAAAATGCTTCTTTCAGTGTTGTCTGCCTTGCTTGTCCAATTCTTGATAGTATTTTCTTTATTCTGTCATTGCTCTAACTATTATCACACCAAAAACATATATTTTGTACTGTCTCATAACATCTATTGTTAAATTATCAATTTCTCCTCTTGCTACAAATCTTATCTTTTCAAATTCACTATTAGTCCATGTTTCCTATATGTTTCCTCCGATCTTCTCGTCATGTACTAAGTGTTACATTATAAACATTATTACTATGTAGTCTTCAAAGAACAGAGTATGGAGTTAATCGTCTTTTATATTTAAGCTCATTGATCGATTTTTATTTCGCCTCTATAAAAGTTTCATTTAAGTATATTTCGAAAAGCGTGTGGAATAAGCAACATCCCTGTTTAATTTTTTAGTGGGACGGAAAGTTTGTGACAGCTTGTTTCCTATTTTTAGATCTTGTTTATTGACGCTTATAGAATTGTAGAAAGGAAGTCTTTTATTTTAATTAATTTTCTTTATTACTTCAAAAAGTTTTTGATGGGACTGTAACGTATTTTTTTTTTTTTCTAAATCAATGACATAAGGTGCCTCTTTTTATTACTGTCTATTCGTTTCTGTAACACCGGCTTTGTTGTAAATATATTATCTATATAGCCTCTTCCAACTGTAAGTCCACACTATTCTTCTCCAATATTTCTTTTTCAATTCTTTCTTTTATGACTATTCCATGCCGTTCTCTGATGCTCGAATTAACGCTTGTTCTCAATAGTTCATTCACTGACACCTGGAATTTTTCTTATGAATAAGTAAGACGTACATTGTCTCATTCAAATAAATTTTTTGACAAAAATCTTTAAGCACCACTAACATTGCATGACGTACTCTCTTAATTAGTTCAATACGAATACCTCCAGGGCTCGACGATTTTCCATTCTCCATTCCTTTTTTCTTCTTAATTTATTTGTTGCTCTATTTAATTCTCTGTTACCGCTGTCTTTCACCGAAATATATCAGCTCTTGGTTCATTCTTATCATCTGAGTACATGCCACATTTTTAGTAAAGATTTTTTCATTCCACTATATGTTTTTATTTATGTAGGCTACAACCTTTTTCACTCATTTTCAAAATTATGCATACTGTTTTACATCTTCTGGTTCCGGGCCATCGGCCGAATTTCATATAACATCTTATTCGCGTCATTCTTCTGTTTCATTTCGTTATTCGATCGGTAGTCACCAGTGTCTTCGAAGATACGATGTAATGGTCACCCATATTAAATATAATATATTCCGTTATTTATTTTTGACATAAATGGTAAGAGATCTTATAGTTTTCTTTAGCCAATGCAATATGTTAAGCTATTGAGCTACTCATTTTAGCAGACCAGAGAAAATAAGGTCTCTTACTATAGGAACAGACTATTTTTCGATCACGATGTTCCATCTTTTGTATTTGTTCTTTTTTATATGATTTTAATGACAGTTGTTTTATCATTTGCGTTTCAAATAGACGCTGGTTTCTGCTATTAATCCAATTAATTTTCCCGCAAAATTTCATTAAGTGTAAAGCTTTACTTTAAATTATTGTTTAAGAATATGGATTGTACAGTGTATCGCAACAAAACACGCTGTGAGAATATTTTTGTTCCTCGTCCACTCAGGATTGTGGGCATGTGTTATGAGGTAGAAATAATGAGAGCATGAATTGAAATTAAATCATATTACACTGCCATTCTTTTTTCCTTGACTGTTCATTGATTTTTTTTATAACAACCCCACAAATGAAAAGAAAATGTCTTTTTGTGCTGGGGTTCTTTTTAGTATAGTTAGAATTAATTTTCTCTTATCTTACACAGTTCATAAGTTTTCAAACTTAATGCCAGTATTTACTTCATCCTTATACAATTATTTAGCTGAGATATTGTACTCTTACAAATTTTCGATTTTGGGGTGTTCACTGTTTTGGAAGTCACGAAGTTGTTTGACAAATTTTGTCATGATGTTATTATACGCTGTTGCATCTGTTTATGTTTCTGAATGCGAAAATTGATTACCACTGATCCTGACCGAATAGAATTCTTTCAACGGTTGCTACCGAGCGTGGTGGGTGATCGGTAACGCTTTGACCTGGCATTCAGGACGAAGCAGGTTGAAATCCGCATCTGGGCCTCCAGATTAATGTTTTCCAAGGTTTCCCACAGTCTCTCCAGCTGACATGTTTGCTTCAAAAAGAACTTGGACGAGTTCCTTCCTTGCCCCCCGTCCTCTCCCTCTTCCAGTGACCTCAATGTCGACGAGGCGCAAAGCCATAAGGGAAAAGAAAATCGACGGTTGTGGAAATGAGTTAAATTTCCAAAAATATTCATTTGCATCTTTTTAATTTAAACTTTGATTTGATAACTCTTCAGGAACAAGGCAAATACACGTCAATTTCACACTAATATTAATAATACTAATGAAAGTGTTGAAAACTATTCAAATGGATGGTATGATCTGTTACTTTGAAAATTAATCCTAGGAGTGCGAAATGTCTACCCAAACAATTTCAGTCCCAGTGTCGAGATCTTTGAAGGGGTTATGGAGCTCCAGCCTCAAACTCATCATAAGGTCCATAATGGCTTTTAAAAAAGCTACATTTACAGTTAAACTTCTGCCACGTTTACTGACAGTTACAAACAAAATACCATTCGATTAAATTTTGTACTTATCTTTTCTGCCAAATTAAGTTATGAAATTTTAAGACACATTTTTTATTACTTCGTTATTTGAAATTGTATATATTAATTATTGTTCATGTAGAGTTTATGAATTCTGATTAGATTTTTTGTTGTACCAACACTTCGTTTGCCAATAAGTACACTTTATTACTAAATACATGATATAGCTTCGTAAATCGAACATGTCGATATTCGATTAGCAGCTGATTTAATTCTGAGCATCCCACTGCGAGTTTGAAATTTCCTAACAAAAAGAAATTATTATTATTCGTATTACTGAATTATAGGGAGAATGCCATAAGATATTTATTGTTAGTCGTTTGCTGTTTGATTTCCGGCATTGTCTCGTCGTCACTTCAAAGCGAGTTCAGTATTGGTGTGAAAACTAGAGGACCTTTAACAAAAGCGAATATCTCAATCAAATTTATTAATGCTTTCGGTAACTTGTGCATACTTGTATTTCTCCCCCTCCCCCTTACCCTTCCCCTTCCAAATCCTTGCGTTTAAATGTTATGATAAATTCTTTTCTTTAATTCTTACACGGTCGGAGTACCAATTATATTCGGCAGTACCTACCTGCATTATGATTTCAATAACATACCATGTTGTTACACATATTGCATCTCCATTTTTTGTTTATTAATGATGGGTCTTTCCACTTCATTACGAGCGATATCAACATGCATAGAGGCCGGAGCAGACTTATATGCAAGGAACCATACCGACGTTCAGCTGGAGTGGTTTTGGGAAACCTGGTTGGAAACAGGGATCTAAACTCTCTGAAGTCTGAACTCCACTATAACTGTGTTCACATATAAAAACAAAGTACTTCAGTTTGTTCTGATGATCAACCTTACTAAGGCCGAGAACAAAACTCTCACGTACACGCCATCTCGTTTCAGAAGCTGATATGTGAGCACGGCTATATACTATGTCTTCTTTTTTCTCAGACGTTTACTTCACTACAAAGCTTCATATATTACAATTTCTCCTAAGCGTGATACTAATTAGAAAACCTAGTAACTCTTTTTTTTTTAACATCTCAACTTCATAAACAAATTCAGTTTCTGTAAAAAAGTGTAAAAACGTGGGAAAATGTAATATACATAATATCATTTCTTACTAAGAAAAATTACGAGTAATTAAGAAACATATTGAGCGAACATTGATAGAAATAAAATTCGGTTTTTTTTTAATTTGTGTAAAGTTTCTCATTTATTAGTTACGATGTTTTCTAATTAGTATGACATAAGGCATTTCTTTGAATAGAATGTGCAGCAGATGAAATCTGCGCACTGAAATGAAGATCAGTTCAGAATTAATAAATACTAAGCCATCACAATCTTCCTGTCAATAGTATGAGATGGCGAAAAGGATATTCTGTTACTTTACTAATGTTAACTGATGGCGCAGAAAGTGGGACGCTTCCAACGTTCGAAGTGGTGAGCGTAGAAAACTGTCCGAAAGCGACACCAGGGATGTTGCCTCGCAGGTCAGATTCCGGGCACATCCAAGTGGCGGCTCAGCTTACAACTGACCAGTTTTAAAACTATATTGAGCGAAGAACAGCGCCATGGTTGTCCCCGATTCCGTACCGGTCGCGACGTGGAAGCTCGCACGTGCTGTTGGTAAACAAGCCGGGGAGGTGGCTCTGGAAAGTGGAAGGAAGCCTGCGCTGAATACAGGAGACGCTGCAGTAAAAGTCCGCAGCCGCCTCTGTGTTCCCACGCGAGCACTTTCCAAGCAGTGCCGACATGCTCGTCCAGGAAGAGGGAGAAGAGAAGATGCCGGCTGCAAAGTAGGTTAGTGGGCCGCGCAAGGTCGCCACCGCCAATTCTACTTTCCACCCGGGTGCTTGCTAGGGCGCCGACCTCCTGTGTGAGTGACTGGCTCCTCTGGTGGATTTCACCGCGGGTGGCGGGAAGCGAATCAGTGGCATCCAAGTCCCGCGTCTGCAAACTCACTCCGGCACAAGAAAAACACCTGCAGCCTGGAGAGTTAGTCAGCGTGAGAGTTTTATTGATGGTACGAGGAGAGTTGTGGGTACAAAATATAAGGACGACATTTCCTCATGCTTAAAAGGCATTGCCGTCCTTTTAAGAGAGGTTAAGGAAGTACTGAGATGGACTAATTTGAGTGTGGAGATGTGTCTCTGATACTCGTAGTTTTCATTGTAGTGAGTGATCAGTGACTACCGGACGATTCTGACCAATCTATGAAAGAGAAATCTTTCCTTGTCAACCTTTTGGTGATATCTGACAGTTCAACGACCACCCAGAATGCGAATCTAGCTCTGAGTGAACTGAAATCACCAAACCATAGGCCATTTGAGTGGATATGTAACAAGTATGTTACAATCATGCCAGTCCCAAAATTCATTTGGGTGACCAACGCGGGGTTCGTTTCAACATTCTCGTTTCGTTGAATTGTAGTAAGCACCATTTCGGCTGTTACAACAAACTAAATTATTTTTGCTATCACGTTTTTGAAGTTAAAACTTCTATTTTTTCTAGCATACCAGTGTAGACGGTTACCATGGAAAGGGGGGAGGGGGTGTTCACCCCTCCACAGTAACGTCCCGAAGAACGTGAACTGAGGTGATTTCGCGTTGTCTTCCCCAGTCTAGCAGTGTTCTTAAGTGTTTTTAAAAGTTTGTATGACTGTGATGATGTGTGTGTTCAGGGTAGATTGTTGTTTGCGTTGAGGATGAGAGACGAAAGAAGGAACAAGGCGATACCAGTGCCTGACAATTCAGTTCTGTTCTTCCGAAAGACTCCAATAGGATGGCTAAGCTTAACGTCACCATCCGAGGGAAGAATCGCCATGAAAAGCGACTCACTACATACGAACTGCAGAGAGGTTTGGGATTTAACCCAGGACTTCCGCGCACAATATGGTGATTAGGAATTGTACACCACCACCTCTTCTACCCTGCCTGGGATAAGTCCTGATGTTGAATATTTCCTCCACCACTAGTACTAGAACCAGCAAACCCCATGTCAGAGATGGAACGCATCACGGTGCCCGCACCAACTGAGCCGACGGGACAGGTTGAGATGTTTATCCCACGAAATTAAAGAAGCAAATATGTATAATCCTGAAAAGCTCATAGCAGTCTTTACAAAGTAAAGGTGAGCTATGGGCGGTTTAAAGTTATGAATGAGGAGTATTAGGACCGCGAACGCAGACCTGCTACTTTAGTCGTATGCGCCTTACTAAATGATTTACGGCTTTAGTGATCACTTTGCTTCCGTCTTCTTGTGCAAACTATTTAACACAGTTCTCTGGTCACACTTAATTTGAAACCGATTATGTGGTCAACTAAGATCTTATTTGGAACGGTGGTAATTAGAGAAACAATTATTCATCTTGCATGTTGTGCAATTGAACTGTATGCTCTTAGAACCACCGCTGTTCACTTTTAACATTGTACTTGGGAAGATTCCGTCAAATCAGTCTATCATTTTCGTTTACTGTTGATGGCCCCTTATACCATGCATTATTACATTGGTAAAATCTTTCGTTTGTTATGAGAATTGAAAGTCGGTCTTCGGAATTAGTATACACATGTCCGGTTAAGGAATGGTTCGAAGACAGACTGAATTGGGAGGTGCATTTCAGATATCTATCGACAATCGTCTCAACATATAAATAGTTGAAGTTAATAATACATGAAATAACAGTGATATTTATTTACTGTCAAATTATTGCACAGACGTTTCTCAAACTAAACACAATCTACATGTCTTTTATTTTTACAGAGTGGATATCATAAAACCCTTTGAACACTTCTGACACGATGTTATCGTACTTCAATTCAATAAGTTTTCTCGCTATAATAAGATGCCCACAGAAAAATGTTAGTTGCTAATCGTCAAAGTTAAAATGCCTGGAAAGGGGTATACTGCTAAATGTATCTGCAGGGACTGAAGCTCTAGCAGTGCAAAGCAATGCTGAGCATCAGGACCTTCAGAATCAGATGGAATTAAAGTTATGGTTCGTTGAGGTCGACGTGATTTTAGACAAGAATAATGAAATGTTGTTAATGACCAGGATGTCAAGTGTAATACACACGCACAATGATCCGTTTTACTATTGTTAGACAGCATTCTTGATAGACTAGCCACTGAGCTGTTGATCACAGTGTCGCGTCTAGAGTAGTGGATAAAGAATACTTGGTTCATCTGGCATTTGTTACACAGATATTAATGATAGGAATTTTCTAACCTTCTATATTTACTCATCTATGATCCAAAACCGGCCACTAGGTGATGTTAATAATGTTTTGTTAGGTACATCCTCGACGTCGAAGCCGCTGTGCTGTATCGCGCTGATGACTCGGCTCTGACCCAGATGGCGGACCGCGCAACGCGGCCTGCATTGGCCGCCGCTGTTGCGCAACCTCTGCCGAGGATGAACTTGATGGCTCCACTTACCAGCGAGCCAGCACGCACGCCATCATCCCACCCCGTTTCACCGACCGGCGTGACTCAGCTACTGGAGGTCTTCCAGGTGAACCAAGAATTTCGCGACGTTCTAGACAAATTCTGGGCTGGTTTCGACAACATATCAGAGGCACAAGACACGTTAGAAAACAAAAGCTTTCAACCAGACCAATTTAAATCATAAATTTAATATATAATGTACTAAAAGAAACAAATGCCGGCAGTTGGCAGCACTTGTTAAAGCGTGAGTACTATTAGTAATATATTTCATTGTATACTTAAAAGCAAAAGCCATCTTCTTAAGAGTTATGAATAATGTCCAGAGAAATAAAAACACCATAACGTCACAAATTATCAATTACCGTCCAGTTTAGATCCGCCTGTGAATATAGCTCTTATTGACAAGACCTTCGAATATCTAAGATTCTATTTTCAAGAATTAAGTTACATTACAACAGCCAGAAAGGATAAACTACCTGTAACAACTAAAGATCTATACAAAATTTTGACATCTGGAGGACGCAAAAATATTGTTTAAACAAAATTCGTAGACACAAATTGGGGAAACATATGGTCTAATATATTCCTTAAAGTGCTATCATCCGAAATTCAAGCCCTGAGGTACAAAGTTGTCAATGATACTGTACCTACAAATGTGAGATTATTTCCAATCCATATAAAATCTACAGACAGATGTGATACATGTGGAAATCCTGACACATTAATTCATCGTTTTACTTTTGGAAAGGCTGCAGACATCTTAAACTGGACGAAGCATCCAACGGCAACTCTATTAGAAATTTCTCCATCTGAGGTTACATGCAAGATTCTAATACGACCAGACACCAAAACCATACCACCTGAAAAACATAATTCACTTGTTTGGGTATTAGGACAAGCTGTGTACAATATTCTAATAAAAAAAACAAAGATTTATAAGATTATTTGTCAACACTTAAAAAAGTTAATGAGGTACAAACGCTACTTCGGAGCATATCTAGATGGACTTCTTCACCCTAACAAATTTTGATAACGCCAATATTCAGCCCATTCATTTGACGAAAGTACTTATATGTTTCTGTAATGCAGACTATAGCATGAAACTTTATTCTTGTAATGTTTGAAGGTTTCAATAAATTTCTATTTAAAAAAAAAAAAGCTTGAGAAACCCATATGCTGTAATGTCTGTTCGACAGATATAAGGGTACGATGAAATGTAATTCTCATATCCTACCAGTATGTCTAATTCCATATTTAGGTAATTAGGGTAATTATTGAACACAGAACGTCAAACAAAAGAATTATGTTTAGTATTTGCAGCTCTTTTGCATTGGATAATTTTCAGTAACCAGCCATTATTACCTTATAAAAAGAAATGAAAGAAAATCGATCCAAAAGGTTTTTTTAAGTGACCCTTTCGGCATTCTATCAACCATGGAAGAATCATGACTAAACTGTGCAGAAACTGAGCGATCGCAGTAGATCGTAAGAAAGATAAAACGTGGTGAAGAGTTGCGAGTAACATATATCAAACGTTTTTATATTCATCTCAGTAAGGGATGGAAGACTGTTAATATTTTTCACTTGTAAGAAAGTGTTGATGTTGAAATATATACTCCAAAAACTAATCATTCTCGTGCCCATTTACAATGAATGTAAACACAAAAACATGTGTACAGAAAGGGATTATTTTCATAAAAATCTATCACGCAGTTCTAAAAAAAAAGATTCTGGAGACACAAAACACTAATTGTAAGATCCGTATGTAAATACTGAATTCTAAATTTGTCGGGGTTACTATCGTACTGCGCGTTATGTGTGTTATGAGGAACAACGAGTCAATTTGACGTTCAATTTTTTTGTATTATGTTAATCTTTTTCTACTTCCATTAACCAAATGAGGAGGCCCAAACTACTGTTTCAATATTGGATTTCAAAGGTATGTGAACACGAGTAGATGTAGACTCTTTTGTTCTGATCCAGTTTGTTTATATTTTGCAAAGTATCATTACGTATCCACCTACTCACCCCATTAGCAGTTCGACAGCTGTATGTCAGCGTAGTATCGTTCACCTAATGTGGGGATTTTTCATCACAGTTATCACTCATCAGTCCCTTGTGATAGTGAAACCTGTATTAACTGTCGCGATATTGGGATACACGAAGATTACAGGATTTAAAACTGATCTGTCAGACTGTTAAAATAGGGCGTTAAAATTCCTGGACGAAAATAACGTATATTTTTTTCCTTATGATTTTATCCCTCGTTGACGCCGAGGTCATTAGAGTAGAGAAAGGGCTGAGGAAGGGGCAACGAAAGGGGAACGAAGTAGGTCATAACCTTTGGAAGGAACCATACCGGTTTTCACCTGGAGTGACTTCGGGAAACCATAGAAAACCGCAACCTGGATGGATGGACATGGATTTGAACTTGCGTCATTCCGAATGGAATCAGTAGCAAAGATAGATCAGTAACTGAAAATTTTTATTCTATTTACAATGCCTGTATTCCATTTGATCGTCCTTGTTGGTAAATCGATTCCGAGTTGCCTATTTTTTTAAAAAATATCTTAAAGAATATGGTAAATGAGTGTTAGTATAATGATGAAAAGAAAATAGTGTCATACCTCTAGTTTTAATAAGTGTCTTAATAGTTTATGCAACTGCCACAATGATGATACTTCTCAAAGAGTCCAGTAGTTTCTAGATCTCCCTACTATATAAAAGTGCTAGTGTTTATTTAAAGATTCTGTTCTTCAGTCTGCCTGGAATACTGAAAATCAGAACTGCTCAGCCAACAAAAAAACCAACCGGCTGATGATATCTTAAGTCACCGCATCCCCAGCTTCTTCTGATCACTTTACCCAACAGTTATAAAAAAACACTGACGATACCAGGGAACAGGGTGAAAAGAATCCAAGCAGGTAACGTAACTCCTTCCCTTATATAACCTGATAAAACTGTGTTGTCTCTGAAAGAAGGGAGACTTTCCCGACGTATTATTCAAAATGAATACTCGCTGGTGTTGTAAAAACACTACATTTTGATGGTTAGCTCTTCTGACTTTTCAGATGTGAAACCATCTGTGTTGGTCTCCTGCCCCGAGGAAGACAGAGAAGCTAATCGTCGAAATATCGTGTTTTTATAACACAGTCTGGTGGTTCACCCGTGAAGATTTCATTATTCTGCCTCCATTCTTAAGAGACCTCAGGTCAAGATCTTTTCCACCTTCGTCAAGCTTGTTGTACTGTGTAAGTCCTCCTTTATACCTACGACTCCTGTAGGTAAACCATCAACCAAACCTTTATAGAAGTTACAGAAAAAAAGGAATGATGATCGAAATTTCGAATAATGACGGAGCTGTTTACGTTTCCAAATATTAACTCTAAACTTACTTTATTTGGTGAGAGTGTGGCTCGGTACCTCACCAAGACGCCTGTATGTACTTTAGAGTCTAACTGATGAAAATCAAAGTGCCCTCTGATCTTCGTTCTTTTTTTCAGTTTCGTGTCTCATGATTTCACTACGTGTTGGACTCAAGTGCAGCGACATGATGCAGTAGCTAGGCAGAACACGCAGCTTCCCACCAAACCCAGGGTATAACCTCAAAGTGAACACACGCTACCATCAAATAAATACTGAACAGAAAAATTCTCGGTAACATTCAGGACATTCATCTAATGCGTCAACGGCTCGAAAGGGAATCGGTAGTTTTATATTTTCTAGGGCCTCATCGAATTATAAGGCAGTCACGAATAAAGTAGTGGCTTTGTGTTTGGAACCAAATATTGGAATCCACTGACTGTACTCGCAGCTGCTTGCCATACAGATATCCATTTTCCGAACACCTATTCATGAAATCAGTTTAGACAAATACCAAGGCAGTTCTTTAAAATACCATGTTGAGTTTCGTCTATTTTTCATCTACATACCTTATAATGGTCTAGAATCATTTAATAAGCGTCAGCTCCCAGCATGCATTGCGCGCTATTAGACTCCATTTGGAGCAATATCGTCTGTCTGCGTGCTGGGGTATAGAAGTTTCTAGTGTTTCAGAAAATTAAATTCGCTCACACACTGTGAGATACGATCTATAATTTGATTCTTGAGTACAAGAAACTTGGCGGAAGCGGAAAATCACCGTCAGATTTCTAAAGTGTATTGTGATAATGCTATGAATGATAGTAAAGTTTTGAAAGTAAGTCAGAATATTCCAAGGATGGGTGCTTTAATGTGCATGATGATCGATGAGCCACGCCTAGGCTGACCTTCTATGATTTTTAAAGATTTGATTGGAGATATGGACAGAAAAATTCGAGAGGACCGATGATTCACAATTTCACAGTTATCAATTGATTTTCGCAGGTTTCAAGATCAGT
Organism: Vandiemenella viatica; assembly: GCA_031002005.1. Lineage (NCBI taxonomy): Eukaryota > Metazoa > Arthropoda > Insecta > Orthoptera > Morabidae > Vandiemenella > Vandiemenella viatica. Next base: position 29,713 of record JARYHS010007517.1, read on the forward strand.
TTTGTACACCATTGTTTCGGCGAAACGAAGAAGTGACAACTGCAGTCATGGACTGAGCTTCTTCACAGGCGGCAGATTTATTTGAACCGGAATTCAAAAACTTGTTAAATGGTACGTCAAATGTTTGAACAAAACTGTAAGTTATGTAGGAAAGTAAATGAAAGTATATACAATATGGAAAGAAATGTATTTTAATTATATTTTGTGACATTTATTTCTAACCCCCTTGTATATTTTTTGTCTATTTAGTAAATATTATTTTTGTATTATTACTATGTATTTAACAATATTCTAATTACAATTAGTGTGAATAATTATAGTAAACTATAAATAGGGTTCCGCAAAGTGTAGTATGTGTAGTGAACGGTGTAGCGATAATATCTTAGCGTGTAAGTCTAGCAATAGTGTGTTCTTTGGCTGGGGGTGTCGTGCACACGAAGTCGCGCGGTAAAGCTCGCTCATGGGCTCCTCTAGATTATTTTGGTGTATATTGTAGTAAACAGTGATGTTATGTTGAAATTCAGTTTGTAAAACATTAAATTGATCATCAGTGCTAATCAAACCGTGTGTTTTGATTTCTTGAAGTCGGCATAAGGAATCCTTAATAACGCGTGCATATTTACTAGCACGATATCAATTATTGGTGACTAAAAGTAAGAGCTGTTCGGCTTTCTGTGTTCGTGATGGCTAAGAAGGCCAGTCATCCATAACACGCCGAGAATAATTAGCAGCTTGCAGTTTACTGTATTTTTCTTCTAACTGATAAACGAATCTTATTTAAAAAATAGCCCTCATAAAAATAAATTTGACTTCTGCTGTAATTGCAACGTTTTCAACTGACTGATAATTTTTGCAGCTTAATTTCAGTCAGTAGAATTACTTTTCGTTGGTATACTTCCACGCTGTATTTCATACAACTCCTTTCTCATCACAACGCAGTAATTTGTAGAGTCCTGAACCAGATGAGCTGACTGCAGCCAGTGTACATGGCTATGTATTAGGTTCAGTGGTATAATAAGTATTTGTAAACATATTTTGTTATTACAACTGTTAATTGAAGATACAAAAATATGTCATATTTGAAACAGAAATACAACTAACAATAACAGTATTAATCATATTCCTAGGGAAGTTCAATCAGTATACCAACCGTTCGTACTACCAGTTTTATTCAAAATCAGTTAAACTAATGCGCATCATCAATGAGGTAAATTACTAGGCCTATCTGTTTTTACGTATAAATACCCTCAGGATAAATACAATTTTTATAAATAAAAATTTTACAATTAATGGTCAAATTCTAGTGTTAAGAGTCGATTTTTCCCAGGTACATTGACAGAAGATCTCTAGATATGCAACAGCACGATGGGAGGTGGCGGAAGTCCAGAAGAAAGCCCGGAAGGAAGCCGCGGATGATGCGGTATGCTAAGCAGCCCAATCGCTTTGTCCCCCCACCAGGCGCCACAAACCAACACGATAAAGCTTCACGGCTACTGAAATTCATTAAAACTATCTCGCGCATTTCAAAGCGAATCCAGAGAGTGCCAGTAAACAGTTGGGTTTTACCTACGCTCCGAAACAGCACTGATATGTTTTGTCAATGCTATATAATTGTAATACTCGATGGCTACAAATGCCCAGAAACGCCTTTTAACGATTCCACTCATCGGATTCGTCTCACATACGACACTATCAATTAATTATTATCTACTATATAATTTCCTGAGCCCGCTCACTCACTCACCTCGATATCTATTGGCTGGAGAACAGTATCACGTGTCAGCCTTCGCTCGCAAATTAACAGCAACCAGAGATACCATTAGCAAAAATTAGAGATAATATCCACAATTTAATAGCTAAGCAACTGCTACCAAATTAATTACCATAAGACGTTCATTAAGTTTGCTTTCCGTAGCATTTCATGTTTAAAAAAATTGATAAATTTACAGCTGAAAAAAACATGCATCTGTTTTTCACTAACATGTTGCTAAGGAAAGCAACATAAAAAACTTAAAAAATAAAATTAAATCACTCATGCATGATCTCTGCTGTAACAACGAACACCAATTGTGATTCAGGCCTAAGCTAAATTTAAATTTAATTAAAACTTTAACTAATGTTTCTCCTTGACCAAAGACTATACATTACAGTTTATTTCCTTTTTATGTATTTTACTGACCACTTGTGTTAATGGCCTTTGTTCATGTTCGCTGTACGTGAGCTATTAGGTTAATTAAAGTGGACATCAGACAAAATATGTTACCAAATCGAGTATTCTGGTAATTCATTTCTTCGGACTTGCTCAATTGTTTAATAGTATGGAATGTATACTGGCGATGAGGCGTGGAAAGATATTGGTGTCAGGGATTGGAATGAGTTACCAAGAGAAATGATAAATAATTTACTGAAAACGTTGAAAGAATTTAAAGATGGGGGTGTAGGGAAATTGCCACCGGAGCCTGTGCTCCATTGCAATTAAATTAAATTAAAAGTGTATTAAGTTCTCTAGTCATTACAAACACTATGACCAATGATTACATAATGAGTGTTCGCCGAGCCTCAACAAAAAAAAAAAAAAAAAAAAAAAAAAAACGTGATGCTTTCGAAACAAACAGGATTTTTTTAAATTTTGCAGAGTGAACTATAAGGGCCAAATATAAATCAAGTTTGTATTTAAGCAAGTTCTAGTCTACGACCTTTGAAACAAATACGATAGCGGAATCGTCCCTGTCCGTGTTTAATACCTACCTCTATTAATACTTCTGAGTTCTTCAAGCTCAAGAGATTTTATTCACCCTAAGAGTGAAATACATGTCAGGTTCATATTTGTTCAGATCAGGTCAACCTGTCGTGACGATACGCAAAAAAAAGTCACAGGCTTACACTAATTATTTATGTAATATATAATTATTATTATTTAATTAATTATTATTATATCTAGCGCTGAGCTTGTGTACATGATAACTGAAAAGTCCTTTGATCGAATCCCTGCCCTGACAAAATCTTACAGTATCTTCGAAACTGTTGTGTGTGAATTTAACCAAAAATACTCGGTGATATAGATTCCAATTTTAGTTGCAGTTTCCCTCTTCCCGTTTGACTTTCAGTGTGAAACAGTTGAAAAGGTAGTAGTAAAGTAGGAAGTTTCGTGGAAATAATTCCTACATTTGCAAATTTAAGTTAACAAAATTGTTTACAAACAAATAACATTCAAAATATCCAGCGAAGATATTTCATACTTGCCTTGGTATCACAAACGTTATCCGCGCTTAGTACAAATAATAGCGGAATAAGAAATCCAAATCGAAATAGAGAATTTTCCGAGTTAAGGACTCTGTAGTTCAAGAAGACCCTTCGTGTGACGCTGGATTCTGCTGAAATTCCCCGCCAGGCAAAATTAATTGACATATCTGTTAGGAAAGACAGAAGAAAATACTGACGATAATGCTTTTCCTGCTCTACACAGTTTTCCATTTTTAACAGGACTCGCTTCTCATGCTAAGAATACGGACAGAAACTGTACTGCTATGTTTTTCTCTTCCTCGAAATATGTCACGGCTGTTAATTCCAGATCTACACAATCGAAATTCGAAAGACGCATTCGTTTTTCATTTCATTATAATACTATAAATAAAACATATCTTTCCGACGAGCTATGTATGAAACCGACAGAGTTAAATCACTAAAATATTGCTCCGAGATGTGCTTCAAAACCATAAAGGAACTAAGATGAAGATCGTAAAGCAGCAAAGCTAAAAAATAGATGATTTCACATAAAAAATATCGTCAGTAGCAATCGAAATACAGATTTATTATAAAAGGCTTTTTTAAAAAAAAAAAAAAATTAAGTTACCAAGTACCCATGGGACATATAATTTATTTAGACAACCAGAATCCATGTCACATAGTAATATTTCAGCCGACCAATTCTACTGTACTGTTCTATGAAGAGAAATAAGTTGTATCCTTCAACAACTATAAAACCAGTCCGAGAGATTCGTATCCATCCCACTCGTCCTTTAGCTCTTCGTTCCGAACTGGATAAATTTTCTGCTACAGTGGCTATGGGCTAAGTTAGGGACATCTTCCTATGTAATCTACACATCATTATGACCATTACTACAGTGCATAATCTACTCTCACCATATAACTGCTTCAGAAACAATCCGCGCTTTTGCTTTATTTTCCGGGGAAATAAATCTGGCGTCCTTTTAAGCAAAGGAATATTATAAACATGCTATTAATATGTTGTCAGATATTGTAATACAGGTCTTTACAATCTTTCGGATAAAAAATCGACAGAGAGGCACTGGAAAATAGAGTATAAAGAAATATTTAAACTTTATCGCAAAAGTATAATAATCTGAAAGTTTAATTAAGATACTTGTTTGACAAAAAGCTGAAATAATGAACAAAATAATTTAATAGTCATGCTAGTTTTACGGCAACAAACTCCTTTAAAATTATTTATCATCCTTATCTCTTGACTAAGTATTTTTACTAAAGCTCATTAGGGGGCATCCATAAATTACGTGAGGTGAAATAGGGGGGGGGGGGGTCCGGCGAAATCTCACCAGATCTCACCAGGGGGAGGGGGGGGGTCTACGGAAATCTCACGTGAGATTTTGCGAAAAATTTGGGGACAGTAGAGCCAAAAAAAGGTCTGCAATTTGCGCCAAAGTCGATTTTAGGAGGGTATTTCGTCAAAAAAGTTAGGGTGTGACCTTAAAAAAAAAAGGTCGAGGGCGATTTCTAGGGGTGGGGGGGTTTTCACGGACCAGAGGGGGGGGGGGGGTCCGGCCAGATCTCACGAAATCTCACCAGGGGGGAGGGGGGGTTCCAGAAATCCGGAAAAACACCTCACGTAATTTGTGGATGCCCCCTTAGCAGAATAACCAGCACCTTCTCTGATAGCGATAAAAGAAAGAAAAAGATAACATTTTTAATAAGGCTAATGATGGGAATATCTCCGCGTTTTTATCATTTTAGTCTTAAATGAGATTTTGTCTAAATAAAATTGCGCAACTATTAGCAAATCACTAAGAAGTTATAATGGTTGTGTTTTATATTCATAATGTCATAGCTTACATGAGTTTTCTTCCGTCGTTTTTCCTCTATAAGAAACATAATGTATCATCAAGCAATTTTGTTTGTTCCGTCATTTTATGTATCATCGGTCTCTCAACTGGTTTGATGCAATCCTCCACCACTTCCTGTCTTGAGTCAATATCTTCGTCTCAGAGTATCCATTATAACATACGTGCTCGCTTATCTATTTCATATTTTCTAATCTTTGTCTTCTTCTGGAATTTCTTCCTTCAACTATTCCCTCCAGTAATAAATTAATAAGTTCTGAAAGTCTTAAAATTCATTTCGCATCTTATCCATCCACTTAATTTTAAGCATCCTTTTACAGAATCACATTTCAAATGATTCGATTTTCCGTTATCCTGCTATTTCTAAAGAATTAGCTTCATTTGCTTAAAGTACTTAAAATACAGTGGTTTTTTATTATTATTACTATTTTTTTTATTATTTTTTGCGGTGGTTTGATGACGCAACTCAAATTTTACTCAAATTTTTTAATATTAAATACAACTCAAACATCATTATATGTCGCCACCGAACGACGAATTTCTGTGTGTATAAAATTTCATTAATTGAGTTTAGTTATAAGAAGTTTTTGTGGAGGATAATGGAGAGACTTTCTTACGCTTTGTGTGCGAGACAGCCGGCCAGCATTAAACTACAAGAAGTGCGTCGAATATTAAATATCGGTGCCGCAGCATCCAACGCTGTGGAATTATACACTAATTTAGAGTACATCTCTCTTCTAAACTTCAGGCTTTGATGAGTTGGGGTCTTCGTTTTTATAATGGTCTTTGATACTTGAATTCTTCGTATCGGTGTATTTGAATCAATTGAGGCCACAATCGGTGAGGTGGAAAAGTAAATGAGTGTCATGTATTTAAAAATAACATTATTTTAATAAATTTACGTAATCATATAACTAAATCACACATCGTTTGAATGGTATACACAAACTTCTATTCCTAATAATTCCATTTTATTTGTAATTTTCAAAAAATATCAGTAATCAGCAATTCTAACTGACCTCTTTTTATGTAGGTATCATACTTCGTAACCGTCTTTAATTTTCAAATCCCTTATCTAGCTTGATGAGTGGTAGAAATTTCTCGCTGACTGCTTTTAGCATATGAGATGAACAAAAGATGGAAAGGCGATCAGCCACGACACCTTTCAGTTCCAATATGAAATACAAATTTTTATCTCTGAAGATATCTCGAAAAGAGGGAAAACACGTCTGAAAATTGACAAACCTTCAACAACAGTTGCAAAGCCATCCTTTACATAATAATGTATTAAAATAACAGGTAGCTACGGGACAGTTGTTTGCAACCATGTTGTCGATAGATACTACAGTAGTTGAAGCTGTCAAAGTTTGACCTGTAATATAGTGCACCCGAAATGAAAGGACAGCGCTTGTGCAACTGCATCAAACGTAACTTCGCTATGTCACACGAAGTTTATCAAGAACACAATACCAGAGTACTTATTCTACATACCTAGTCCTAGTATAGCTGTCTTTGGCGTTCGCAATAGTGGAGATTCTGGACACAGGATAATCCATGAACCATTGAAGTTTGTACCTTAATTTACAGAGATGATCATCTTTCTACCAGCCATAATGAGTGCCGGGTAGAATAACAGTGATATTCTCGTTGTAGACAGCAGGTGTTGTAGCGGTATCGTGTTAGCAGTGTTAATAACATGCTGCGCCGCATTGTGTTTTGCAGTCCTTTGTGTCTGTTGGTCACGCAGGTCCCTGGGGACTTGATGGAGGCCACTGTGTGAGCCCCTCGGCCGGGGGTCGCATTCCACAGACAGTGAGAAACTGGCACAACAACGATAATTAATAGCTTTGCTTCAGTGTTAAACAAAGACCTTACAATTACCGACTGCTGTAAACAGAGCCGTTTATCTATAACGCACGATACAAATCACTGATTAGGTCCTCGATTCGAATCCAGATCATGATTTTTACGGGAACTTACTACTGGTAAAGCTTGTATTGTGAATAAAAAATACATCATCAACTCTCCGGACAAATGGGCACCCTGACTCTGGCCTGGTTCACTAGCTTAGTACTACTGCTTTGGCAGGATATAACCAATCTACGGACTGAAGGCTAGGTTTTTTTAGGTTTTTTAAAGGTTTTTTAGGTCTTTTTAGTTTTTTTTAAATTCTATACAAGAAACACAATTATATCTCAGTATCAGGTGTACATTCACTTATATTTTCTTGTAATGTGCCACAGAAATACAATGCTGTGTTGATACGATTATCTTTGATGACGATAAAGTCCCCCATTTTACGCTAACTAATTAAATCTCTTGAGAAAAAATACGACTGTTTCACTTTTTTGTACATGTACAACTTCACTGGCGGTATATATTACAGCCCTAATAAATTTAAAAAAAAAATGCACTTGTAAAAGTTCAGTCGTATGTTACATGATACAAACTTGATGTTCGCCCTTTGAAGTCTTTGCCGAAAGCGATATAAAAAAATAATTGTATTCTTCCCATCTGGTTTCCTGAACACTCTGTAAGTAAAAATAGAATTAAAACGAAGAAGGGACCAACTAACTAGTGTAATTAACCACTAATTCCGATTAATAAGGATGTCTGCACAATATCTCAATGATCTCCCGCTATTTGTAGAGTGACAATTTCTTGTGGTCTTAATGAGTTAGTGGCAGGGCTCCTACCGCTCAGGCCTTTGATTCGAGAGGACGAGGGTTCGATGTCCAAACCGGCCATCCTGTTTCCGATTTTCCATATTTTTCTGATGTGACTCCAGGCAAATTACGAGATGGTTCCTTCAAAAGTCATCTCTGAATTCCTTCCCGATCTTTGTCCCCGATCCTCTTCCGGCTGTAATCACCTTAACGTCGACGAGCCGTAAAACTCTAAAACGAAAAAAAAGGTCAGTTGCGAGTCGAGCCTCCAGCAATTAGGGTTCCAATATTCTTATGACCTTATTAGTAATCTAATATGTGGTAGGATAGAATGTAGTAGCTTGATGAAAAAATCAGTGCTTGGCAGGTTTGAGACTAGGAGGCGGACTCCGCTTCACAGCTCCTACCATAGTGCAATAGTTTCTTTCAAATAAAATAAATTGTAGGTTTATTAATATGGAATAAATTCGCAAATAAGTGCACTTTTCAATAAAATAGTATTAACAGGTGAAGAAATAACCTCAGAAATAATTCAGAATTATATTAGACAGATTTTTTTTTAGTATTTTTCCTTATATATGATTGATAGTAGATAAAAATTTCAGGTTCGTTAGGAAAAAGTTTAACAGACATGCAGAACCAAAATGGCTTAAAATTGATAAGTTTTCCAGCTTTTTACGTATTTACTTTAAAGTTAAATTGAAAGAAAAATCTTATGGTAGTTGTCAACCTAACAAACTCTAAAAATCAATAGCACACACGCTAGGAAGGAAAAATATACATATTTTTATTCCATTTATTTCTATGGAATCTCCCAGAATATAATTTTAAATATTTTTGAATACGATATCATGAAGCATATATTATATGCAAATTTGAAATTTCCAATTCATTCGGTTTACATGCTAAATGCCTGGGACATGAACAGACAGCAGTAGGGCTCCGTTTACCCTGGTTTCCCCAAAACATTGCAGGCGGACGCCGGTATGGTTCCTTCATTAGGCCATGGCCGAACTCCTCGTCCATTTGGCTCCGGTGCTTTTTCGCCTCTAATGACTTCATCGTCGAAGCCAGAAGCGCAAAAAATAAAATAAATCCGTTTCCCGTTGGACCCTAAAAAATAAGACATAATTCCTATCCACTACGCGATCTGCCACTTTCGTTACTGCCATCCTGAACAGGTAATCCTAGTAGTTAACTGCAATCTTTGTTTTAGTTTGCATGACTTCCGAAAGTCATCATAGGTGAATGCTCGAATGCTGTGTTAGTTCCTTCACAAACACCATGGCCGAATACCTTACCGTTCCTTGCCCCCAGTGTTTCCCCGCCTTTAATCACCTCGATGTCGACGACACGCAAAGCCCCAAGCAAAGAAAGATCAATGAAGTGTCTTAGTTGGTAGAATGATGGACGAGCTGGGCTCAAACCCCGTTGCAACTAACAATTTCTGTGTACCAGAAGGGTCAGTTAGATCTCTGTGAAAGAGAAAATCGTCTGGGGTAATGAGCTGTAGCTTGAGAATGACCACGTCACCTCCACTTTAGTGCCGGTGTCTTAAGGTCGCCCAATCTTTAGTTGACTGAAGTGGAACAGAGGTTCTTGCTGTCCTCTCCGCGCTACCACCTGGTCCAAACTCGGGGTCAGTCGCCCCAGCAAGGCCCGGAAGCCCGCCCGCCTCGAAGGATTTACGACGGCTCGTTTTTCTTTGCAGGGAGCTGCCTGCCGCCCTGTAACCGCACAATGGTACGAAACCGCGAGGGTGTTTCCGACCACCCACATCAGGTCAGCCACCTCCCGACCTGCCACCGCCGAATAGTCTGGTCGACCCGCAAGTGGACACACTCGCTTCTGCGTCAGTGTCTTATCAGGAGAGCAAATATCAGCTGTTGTGAAGCTATTTTAAGAGCCACGCGTACGTCTGTTTTGCCAGACGTAATGCTTTCGTCAAGCGATTGGAGAGCTGCTTGTACAACTTGAACAATGTTGAACGTAAGCCTAGGGAAGATACTACCAGCCAACAAAATGGAGAAGGATAGGTGGATAACGCTTAAAATGGACTTCAAGAATGGTGAAAAGTCCTAAAGAACGGAACCAATTGCAAAATTGGAAAAAAGTGGCCCAGAGCAGGCAATTCTGAAACCTTGAGATGCGGAATGCAGTAGAAGTGCAGCAATCTCATATTTTAGTTATTTATTTTTACAGCTTTATCAATCCTTGTTTCAGGATGCAGCCTCTTTAAGTCAGAAGAGCTGTATTTTACAATTTAATACTATATAATGTTTTTCTAATTCCTTCCAGGCCGATCGATCTTGAGCAACTCTCTTCCAGTTCACGCCTGTTACTCGTCGTATGTTCTTATCCCAACGATCCGGGGGCTTCCTCTTGCTCTTTTCAGGTTCCTTGGTGTCCAACCCAGAACTGCTGTAGTCCATCTGTTGTCTCTTTTTCGAGTATTAGGATCAGCCCATTGCCATTTTTGGGCCGTGACTCTTTCTAAGACGTCTGTCACTTTGGTTATCGAACGAATGTAGGTGGCCCGTCTCTTCTTGTAAACCCTACTTCACTGGGCAGTTTCAAGTTTTTGCTTCATGTGACTGTTTAGGGTCCAAGTCTGCCAGGCATATGTGAGGACCGTTAATACATATTGTTCAAATACCAGTTTTTTTAAAAATGTGCAGGCATGTTTGATTTAACAACTATGGAATTTCTTTCATATGCTCTCCAACCCAGCTTTATGCGTCTGTAGATCTCAGACTTTTAGTCGCCATTCATGTTGATCAGTTGACCAAGATAGATGTACTGTTCTACGGACTCAATACCAGCTTCTTTCCTGTCTGCCTTGTCTTTATCTTTTTCTACCCACTTGATTTGCATTATTTTGCTTTTTGGCAGGTTTGTTTTAAGGCCCACTTCTCTGCAAGATGCCTCTAGTTCATTTAGCAGTTCATTTAGCTCTTCTAGATTTTTTGAGAGTAAAAGTATATCATCATCGAATCTTAAGTTGTTGAGACTTCTTCCATTTATTCTCAACCCTCTATTTTTCCATTGGATTTTTAACATTGCCAACTCCAAGACTGATGTGAATAGCTTGGGGTATATAGAGTCTCCTTGTTTTACCCCTATTTCTACTGGGAACTCTTTGGTGGCTTCAGCGATGTTGACAAAGGCAGTGGAAGTACTGCAGATGTTATACAGTATGTTTATATAGCCTTGCTTCACTTCTTGTTCTAGAATGGCTTGCATATCTCATATACGTGGGCATAAATACTCGTAACGATCCTCCGCTTACGAAAGACATTACGACGTCCACATATAAATAAGGACTAGCACCAAAAAATAAGTTTTCAGGTCAAAATCTTTCCTCAGAGGAAGAACATGTAAAGTGAATGGTATTCCAAGAAGAACTTATAGATACGCATATTGGATGATACATCCATCTAGTACAATAGTGATTTCACGGGACAGAGGACTATTATAAATAAATCAGAAAATAAATCGATCACAACCAGTGTCAAAATCAACGCCTCAGATGGCTTGGAAAAACCACTTAGAACGAAATCTGCATGATCAAAGTGATATCCGAAACTGGATATTTCTGAATGTGACTCCATCGGCCAAGTGTTACGCCAAACTGCTACAGATTTAAGGTTCCTGTCTTAAAAATCGGGATAGGATTTTTGACATGACCTTCACCTCTGCCAAAGCTTTAATGTTTTTTGGTGTGATACACACTAGTTCGAATCACACGTTAAACTGCTGATCAAGCCCCGACAGAGGCGGAATGCCCGGCATGTTGAAACTCTGTCACTAAACCGTACATTTCTACGGCTTGGAAAAAATTCGGCGTTTACGTAGTAATTTATAATGGAAGATGTCATCAAACGTTAAACAATAAAGTCACAATAGTTTAAGCAATTTCAAAAATACAGTATTTACTATTTCAATGATACTAATAATGTATCCTATAGAATCGTGTTACACACATATACCATTATTAATTCAAGCTTCAAAACACTTTTTTTGTGTAGACTTCAAGGCGTTTCTCGCTTTTCCTTCATATCATCTACAATCTAAAATATCTCTTCACCTCTGGAAAGACAAAAACTCGCAAGGGGCTATGCTTGCATAGTAACTAATTGATTTATTAGTACAATGTCTTATTTTCTTGCCGAAAATCCGTTAGAAAATAATAAAGATCAGGAATGTGAGTTATGTTGCCACGTAGAATCACTGGATTTCTTCACGAACACTATGTAAAATTTTCATGAAATATAGTTTATTCGTTTTTTTCTTTTCTTTTTTAATCAAGGTAGGATTCGTTAGAATAATAGTCTATAATTTCCGGTGAAGAACGAAGTAATGAAAGTTTGTAGTTCTTTCTTCGATCGTTACCATTAAGACGATTGAATCTGTATTTCGATGCCATAACCTTACAAACACGTGGCGTGTTACTATTCGCTGAACTAATTATTGATCGATAATGATCTCATTCAACAGATTCTCTACATTTTTATTTTAATTAGAAGTTCCTAAAATTTGAAGCCAGAGTGGCACTCATTTCATGCGTAGCCATTTTAGATATTTCTGTAGTAACCTTGTCAATGATGATTGGATAATTTAGGTAGAAAAACTGAGAACAGGTAATAGTATTAACGCCTTTCCTCAGCCAAAATGCCAGCGAAACAACAAATATTGTTTATAACTTCAATTTTTTAAGTACAAAGGAGAAACTACTATTAGGTACTTATCTCCTAAACATTTTTCTAGGTTAAACATGAGAAATTACTAATCAGAACTTAACTTTTACACGTCTTTCAAGGCAGATGTAGAGAAATTAATGAAGAACGGTGATCGACTGCGGTATTAAAGCACTCCTCAGGGCAGTCCCTGACCATAGGATGGAGTTCTGTTGTAACTAACAGAGCGTGGTGGGTGAGCGGTAACGCTCTGGCCTCACATTCGACAGGACGCGGGTTTGAATCCCCATCCGGGCATCCAGATTTGGGTTTTCCATAGTTTCCCCAAATCACTCCAGGCGAATGCAGGGATGGTTCCTTCAAAATACCATGGCCGAATTCATTCCCATTCCTTGCCCTCACTCCTTTCCCACCTCTAATGACCTCTGCGTCGACTAGGTGCAAAGCCATAAACAAAAAAACAAAAACAAAAAATAAATAAAAAATAAAAAAGTATAAAGTATGTTGTAACTCCTTCCGCCGCAGTGTTGGTTCCGCAGAGGTCGTGGTCGCGCATGGCTTTCTCTCTCTCTGCATTTTTGTTTAATTAGCAGAGACGAAACCTCTCCGCATTTCCGATGGGATTTGCTTCAGGTCTGTCTGAATTCGCTGGATCTGCTTCCGCTTTCTTACCGTGTACATTCAAATCTTCAGTTTCAAAGTATGTCAACTTCCAGAAATTTTTTCTTATAGATCTGGAAATGCTCTTAAATCGTTCTCCTGGTTTATTTCATACGAAATAATATTGCTTTCACTCAATTCAGACTACAAACGAACAGGATTCACTCAATAAGACCACTCGGTGTGTACCAAGTCAACGCTCGTTGGCATAGTTGGTGGCCCAGCATTGATATCTAGCGTTCGTATTACTTGGTCAGCCGGTAAAGACGACACTTCTCTGCATTTCCAAGAGGGTTTACTTCCATTCTAACCTGCGGTCTGCTTGTTCTGCTTGCACTTTCTTACTTTTATTGTGACATTTCACTATAAAAATTTTACAATGTTTCTAAATTTACTTTTATCGATCGGGAAACGGTCTTAAATTATCGACAGTAGTGTATTTTAATGAAACATTATTATTTTGACTCAAATCACCGGGCTCAGCTCTCTAATATCCCTTGGCTTGCACTTATTCACCGTTTCGTTACCTGACAAATCACGTCCCTTTCCCACGTCGTGAGGAGGACGAGAGAAATGATTGTTAACATACTTGTTCATTTCCAGCTTTTACTATCGAACCGTTAACCCAGTTTTATTCCGTTGAGTAATTTTTGTGTAATAGTCGTTTTAAAATTTTCAATTTTTCATGTTTCTCAGATGCTACCCAGTACAGACCTGGGAAAGTATAATCACGTCAAAAATTATCTGTTTCATTATTTTTCGCGTTGATGTTCTACGCTGCCTAATTCTCTCGTTAGCTTCCAGATCTTCACAATCGTCATCCTAACGTCTCCATCGTCTATCAGTAGTTGTTTCCTCCAGCAAACGCATCAAAATATTCTTAAACTTCTAATTGTCTGTCTCCAATCCTTTCACTTATTTATTTGCTGAATATTTCACGCGGTACTCCAAATGTGTCTCGGATCACGTCTGTTACACTATATACAGAAGATTAGATAACCATCGGATAGGGAATCAAACATGGTAAAGTTTGACATATGTTACAGATCGGTAGCAACTATATATTCAGAAATAAACAGCACCTAATTTTTTTTTTCAAATTACGCGCAGTTACAGTTAAGAGTAGTTTTTACTATGAAATACATTTATAATCAAGCCATGTTATACATCAAAAGATAGGGAATTTTCTGTACAATGTTTTGAATGATGAATTATGCATCATGCATGATCGAAGACTTTTTGAATTAGAGGAAATTTCATGTTGTGTAACTTCAAGAATTTTTTATTAAAGAACCGCCACACTTAGAGACAAATTTGTAATAACTTAATTTGACATTTTGAATTGGAGCAACAACATGTAAAATTTTCAACAAGACTGGAGAAGAAATAAGGAAGAGGATTGCATAAGACACTATACAATTTAGTAATAGAAGCCATTCTCTGTAAAGGACGCATGAGAAGCCATGCTGGAGTGAGTGTAGAGAGGACGTACGTGCGTAGAGGAAATGGCGCCATGTGCTAGGCTGTACAGAGTGAGTGTGGTAGTATCGCGATGTAGCGTAATCCTCCACATTAACATCGGATAGAAGTGATGTCGTAATTTCAATTGTTTAGAAGTTTTGATCAGTTTGAGGACACATTGGAAGCTGTTTACAGTGTGTGTCATTGGTTTAATCTGCAATCATAATTTTGGGAAGAAGTCTGATGTCTTAATGTTTGGTACCGCATGATTTAAAGAAATTTGAAACAAAATACACTTTCTGAAACTTCATTTGTAGTATACAGTGTAAAATTATTCATGAACATACCTGTATGTCTTGGGGTATTTACAAGCGATTAGTGACCAAGTGTAGAACCATTAGATACCATTCACGGTTTAGTTTAAACAGATGATGTATGCACAACTCCCATGCAAGCACTTCGCTTAACAAGTGACATTCAACATTGTATGGAACAAATACATAAAACATATTAAAGAAATAGTATTCATCTCAATGATTAAACTGCAAAATATTCCAGTTTCAAAGCATACCATTAGACCAAATATTTAGTACTCGCGACTCTTCTCATGCCTCACGATGAAACATGTTTAATTGAACACACAGAGCATCCAATATATATATATATATATATAGCTACAAATGCGTTGATAAAATCAGTTGCCTCACAGATGAAGCGAAACACAGGATCCCTGAAATCCAATGCGGAAGATTCATTACAAAATGTTACATAAACAACAAATCAATTGATGATAATGCATGAAACTGCAGAGATACGAATAACGTTTATGAGTGTTTGAAATGGCAAGCTGTCAGCGAAGTGTTCATGTATTGTACTCACACTGAAACCATTTGAACAACTTGCAGTATACTAGCTAGTTGCTAATGATATTCAACAGATTTTCTTGTACTCTGGTGAGCTTTCAACTAATTAATTAAACCACATTAAAATCTATCGTTTTTTTTCCAGCTACATTTTGGTGATCGATATTGACTTTCATCATTTCTGGATCCTAAATAATTACGCCAGACATTCACATTGCAGTACACGCAATTTAATGCGTGCAAGGCAGATTAAAAAAAGAGTAATAAATACATGCAAACACGGTGATCAGACATTACTTAGAACAGCAAGAACAGAAATATCTAAAAAAAAAAAAGTGGGTCATATTGCCAGAGGATTGCGTTTAAAACTGCAACAATGAAGATGTGCTACCTAAAGAAAAGGTAAAGGCTCTTGTGACCATAATGACTAGGAGACAGGGTTTTTACTGGCTGCGTAATCCACGTCTATCGTAGACGCCTTAACTCGGTTCTCCTACTGGGCGTAAGGATAACTCGGGACCCGAAGAACGGAAGTGTTCTGGCGTACTTCACACTACACTGCAAGCTGTGCAAAAGGTCAATGTCGGATTAAGGGCCTTTGAAAATCCCAACCGAGACCGGGATTCGAAATGGGGCCATTTCGAGCTACAATCCTTAATCCTGAGCCACCAGATAGCCACCTGCCTGATGTGAGGCAACAGTTTCAAACAAGGTCCTTCGCACTAGATCACTTTTTTCAGGTCCAGCATATTTAACAGTTACAGATTTTACAATTATTTGGTATCAACACAAAAAATTGTATCATAAAATTAGAGTACTTTATTTGGCTGTCATAGTTGTGGACAGGCTGAAATAGCTGTTAATACTTCATCGAGGTCACAACAAAGAGATCTATAATTACAACAACAATAGTTGCTATTCTTCAAACACATTTTAACTCAATAGTAGAAATTAATTAATTAATTAATTCCATGTGGTCGTAATGACCTGGAGACAGGGTTTCTATTGGCTGCGCATTCCGCCCCTGCCGTAGCCGCCTTAACCTAACCCGGCAATCCTACCGGATACAAAGGACCTACAGTTTAATGTAGAATCCGAACTACGGAAGCTTTCTGGCGTACTTCACGTTACACAGCAAGCTGTGCCAGAGGTGAAGATCAGGTTAAGCGCCTTTGAAAATCTCCGCCGAGACAGGGATTCAAACCGGGGACTTTCGATCTCCAGTTAGACGCGTTCACCACTGAGCCACTAGGCCGCTCGTAGAAGAAATGATATGTGGGTACGACATCATATTGACGAAATAACCTTATGAATATTTTGTATGAGAGCCCAACGCTTTACTGGTACTTACATTCACTACTCTCTGTAGATTCAACATTTTAAAACAAGTATGGCTACTTCTAAGAAAAGTAAACATTTAGCGCTATGAATTTCTCTAGAAGTTCTGGGATTTTAAGCAGCGTCATTACATTGAAAGTATATAATTTGTGAAATGAATACTGTTAGTGTGTTCCCTATTATAACATATGTCACTCGTAAGGACAAAAATATCTAAAATTACACCGTAATGATCCGAGCTAAAGTACCCTGAATTAGGTATTATATTATTATTACACTAAATCACAAGTTATTTTCGTAATATTAAATTCCCCTTTATATAAGTAACTAATTCGTCTTAAACATCATAAGATATAATGATTATAAATGCTTTTATTGATTTGTAAGTTCACAAAGCCTTGATTTCACTACTTAATAACTTGTCAAAATTGGTGATCGGTAAACCTGTCATTCTTATGCGAATTTCAGCAATCAAAGTAGGTGCCTAGCACCTTCCATTAAACAGAGGGAAACTTACCCTCGTCCGATGGCAGACATGTACGTAAATTGTATACAGTATGTGTTACATAAAGCGAAGAATGGTTGTGTCTTCCCGTAGGAATTACACCAACCTGGTTGTTTGTCATACATAGGTACTTCCTATTTCCGGAGTGATACGTGTGCGGGTTTTTGGATATAACGATATAAAAAGTTGAGGTTGAAACCTGGTGGTGACCCATTCAGATCTTCTCTTCCGTAATCAGGACACTGACTACAAGAACTCAGACCGATTTTACTTATGTTACAAGTTTGTAGGTGATTGGGCGCATCCGATTTTCAATTTAAATTTCGTTACGGAGCCTCGAAAAGCTCACTCTAAAGAATCCCCGAGAGCTGGAACTCTAGTAGCGGATAACATTAATCAAGTTGGTACGTGCACGTGACCTTGAGCGAGGGGAAGGTAACATTAGCGACTGTAGAATGCCCCTGCAGGTGCTAGTAATTCAACCCGCAACACACCAAATAAGCACAGTCCTTGGGGATTTCCAAATATTTCCTTAAAAATGAAAATCATTTACTTTTATACAATAATAGCATGAATTGTTAGTTTTATTTCCCGCAATAGACATTGTTGTGATACCTACGCTGTTAGATGTCACTCATCGCTCTGGCGAAAACCGCTGTGGTGTCTGATGGAATGATTCACAACGGCCTTGGAAAGCTGATTCAAAATCATCATCTCTTAATCCATCTCCAGTTTCCAGGTTTCGGTATAAGAGCGCTCGTCACCTTTGTCTGTCCATGTAGATTTCTTTGTCTTGAACTTTAGACCATGGTACACCTCTTTCCCGTAAATCTAGTTTAACCAGATCGAACCATCTTCTCCTGGATCGGCCAATAGGTCTTTTGCCATTCAGTTATTTTTCCAACCATAATTCCGTGCTACTCTCATTGGCTCCATCTGTTTGACATGTCATAGCCATTGCAATCTTGTTTTAGCAATTTTTTCACATAGGGTGTAATTTACCGGTATCTCTTTACTGATCACTTCGTGCTTGATCTTATCTCTTCTGGTTTTCTGTAACATTGTTCTTAGGAACTTTCTTTCTGCCACCTGGTGTCTGCCCTCTGCTGTTAGTACTTCCAGACTGTATGTTGTGATGGGTAAGAAGTACGTATCATACGACGAAAGTTTGGCTCTAATTGGAATAAGATTGTCTCACAGAAACTGCGTAACTTGATTATATAATTGGTCCCCTTTTTGTATTTTGTTAGTTATTTCGTTCAGAGAAGGATTGTTAGATGTTACTTTACTTAAAATCAATTGTTAACCTAGTTCAGTATTCCTCCATCCAGATGGACATATTCTGTCTTCTGACAGCCATTATCACTTATATTGCATGGTTTATTTTAAGACCAGTTTATTTTTAAATTGCTGATACCAAATTTTCATCATCTGTTGTACTGCTTCTTCTGTATATCCCCAAAACACAACATGGTCTGCAAATGCAAACCATTTAAAGTCATCAGAATCGAGTTGCTGCTAGCCTGAGTCAAAAAGCGGGGTTAAAATCTTAAAGGGAATAAAATGTCATCTAAATCGATGCGGCATTTCTCTAGTTGTATTTAATTATAACGATAGCACAAAGAGAATTTGAGGAAAAAGCAGACAAGTTTCTAAGGGATTGCAAAACGAGAGAAGTTCAAATATTGGAAATGTTTTGTTACAGGTTTCAAGTGACTGAATACAGGATTTGGCGCTTGTTTATTTATGTTATTTACTCTCTGAAGTACCATAAAATAGCATTAAAAATACTTAATAATTTAGCAAAACAAAAAACATAACTGGCCGAACGGTATTAGGTATAAGCTCTCTTTCAATTTTTTGCAATTTGAGAAATAATGTGAAATGCATTGCTGCATCTTTGAACATACGGGCACAAACTGCAGACGAAAAATCGCAAAACTTTAGTGGTAGAAGGAAAGTGGTGGGCAGCTTCCCAAGCTGTCTTCTTGTTTACCGTCTGCTTGTAAGCGGTCACTGCCCAACGGTGCCAGGGGAAATAGAAAGCGGTACGTTGACCTATAGAGCCAGCGCAAACAAAGCAGACTCCTACAAACGTCCATTACTACAAAACGTGCATCCTGGGATGACTCACACCAAGTACGTCTTCAACGAAACAAAGCTCACATACCAATAAGAAACACTGTTACTTCACTGATTCTAATGACATGTCCAGTTCATTGATACTTACACAAAAATTATTATCATGTCTTTGACTTCTTAACACAAGATCTACTAACAATAGCTCATAGTTTGTTCTTGCTTATGAACTCTGAACTAAAATACAGTTATTCGTTATGCCTTAGCCAATCACAGGAACTGACTGTCGGAAATTAAAGATTTTCTCCATTGAAACAGATTGAAATACGTCATATTTACCTGTGATAGAAGCAAACTATTTATCGTTATTAAAATTTTAGAATTTATACAGACCAAAACACTTAGTAAATACAATTTACATTACTTGAAACAAAAAATAACCCTTTAGTATACAGCAACTAGAGAGTCAATTAATTCAGTACTTATTTTTTCATTACAAGATACAACGCAAAAATCTTATTATATTTATCTCAAAGTAATTTTAAAACGAACCAATACAGATGGACACATTTATACTCTGAAAAGAACCGCTTGCTTCTGGCTACTTCCTCAACTTCTTTCATGTAAAACCAACACATTAATAGTAGCTTCTGTTAGCGTATACTGAGTCTTTAATCTCAGTTGCAGTAATTCCTATTTTCAAACAGGCACCTTTTCAGATCATTCTCTTTTGCTGTTTTCTTAAATTCATTACCTGCCTCACACCTGTTCCAAAAATTTGTGATCCAACACTGTACTCGTATAGCACACACAATCAAATACATTTATCTCTTTGCCACCATTTGGCAACATTTCTTCTTATTCTCTACCTACAAATTACTGATGAGAACCTAGACGATTTCCAAAAAATTGAGCATGATTAGTGGGACATCTCATTACAGA
>JARYHS010007519.1:0-21632 GCA_031002005.1 Vandiemenella viatica
TTTATATGAGGCATAGGCTACATATGTCTCCTATCACTTTCGTACAAACAGCACCATCTGCAAAAATGCGGGGCTCGGCCATCGAAGGCAGTCAATCCGTCAGTTCGAAATTTCTCGCTAGGGTCTGAGGACACCTTTGTGTTCTACCCTCGATCCTGACGTACTCAAAAAGAGTAGCAACACCTGTAAAACGTATCGCTTTCTCGGCGTTTTGGCTAAGATCAAAGTGTAATGGTAACACTTGGATTGTGACTTACTGTATAAGATTATCATATATTATTGCAAGCACTCAAAATTTCAATGTATCTAGTGAAGTAAGCATTACCATAAATCTGTTCTTATCAGCTTAATTTTTGCAGCTTTGGAGGACCCAGCCCGCCGGTGAAGTCGTCGTCGATAAAGGAACATCTCAGCAGCAGCAGCAGCAGCAGCTGAAGCAGCAGCAGCAGCTGAACCCCTGTGCCGAACCTTACGTTTCAAGGCCTGAGTGGATGGGGGTGAATTTGTGGGCTTGTGGTGGAAGCAGACTTTAGGGTGGAAGTTCACTGACCTTCGGGACATTTACTAATCTTCTATTCCTCTTGCGCTGTCTTCTCTCTTGAGATGTCTTCTGTCTTCTGATGATCTAAGCAAAGACTTGTGGGCTATAGTAAGATGTTAATTGATTTAATTGTCAGGAATCATGACACCACTAATTAGTTACGGTTGGAGAACCGATTAGGCAGGGAAAGGCCAGGGCAAACTATAACCTAGCTGAGAATCTACCTAATAAATAATGTAGGCGACTATCGTATCTAGAGTCCCTTTTATTAACTTTCATTCACTGCCCGAGTCCAGTTCCTCCTCCTCACTTCACATAGCTCGGGGGGAACGAGTGAGAGGGGGAAATTAGTTTTTTTATAAATATATTACAAAAAAAAATCCGTACCTAGGTGAAAACGTGTTTAACCATCCCGCAGTCATTTACCGTTTTATGCTACTCCAAGTATGGACCCACGTATTTTTGCTTCTTTACAGGATTCCAAGCTGTGGTTCCTGTACTCTGATACTTAGTTATTAGAGACACTTGTCTTTTCGCGAAATGTCGTCGCGTGTTGTGAGTCGGACGCTGTGCTTTGCCATGCCGTCTTGCAGTTACGAATAAAGTTACTCAAAATTATGCGAGCGCTTTCTTCCAGTGTTCTGCACCTTGTGGGCCCTACCTTAAGCCCTCTCGATCGAGATACGGGGCCACCAGCCACTTTCGGGAGGCGGGGGTCGGTTATTTTCCACCTTTGAGCGGCTGGCGCCAGGCGGTACTCAATCACCGAAATTCAGTTATTTATATGAAGCATAGAGACTACTTATTGTCGCCTATCACTTCCGTACAAACAGCACCATCCGCAAAATGCGGTAGCTCGGCCATCGAAGGAAGTCAATCCGGCAGTTTCGAAAATTTTCGCTAGTGTCTGGGGACACCTTGGCGTTCTACCCTCGATCCTGAAGTACTCATAAAGAGTAGCAACACCTGCAAAACTTATCGCTTCTCGGCCTTTTGGCAACACTTGAATTGTGACTTACTGTATAATATTATCATACATTATTGCAAGCCCCTAGCACTCAAATTTCAATGTATCAAGTGAAGTAAGCATTACTAATAAACAACCATTTATCTGTTCTTATCAGCTTAATATCTGATACGTCCAGCATCGCTGGACCAGAATATTAAACTCATTTTTGGAACATGAAGGAGTGCTAGGGGCTTGCTCCACCTCTGTCGCGGGATGGCCCGGCATTGCAGTACCGCCGGGATCGGCCAACCTGATCTCAATCAAAACATAGAAATGAGTTGAATAATCTGGAAGTGTCAGAATATTAAGCTGATATGACTTCTGTGTGAAATTTCCTTCTCTGGCTTAACGACTATGTTTTATTTCCGTCTCGTGTGTATTAACTTCTGCAGGGTAGCCAATTGCTGAACCCCTCGCCGCCCCCAGTACCAAATCCGCACTTCCCATAGCTCGGGGGGGGGGGAATTTAGTTATATATATACAAATATTTTTCTGTAACCTGGGTTAAAACGTGTTTAACCATCCCGCAGTTATTTTACCGTTTGTGCTACTCCAAATATGGACCCAGGTATTTTTGCTTCTTTACAGGATTCCAAGCTGTGGTTCCTGTACTCTGATACTTAGTTATTAGAGACCTTGTCTTTTCGCGAAATGTCGTCGTCGCCGACGCGCGTGTTGTGAGTCGGACGCTGTGCGTTGCCATGCCGTCTTGCAGTTACGAATAAAGTTACTCAAAATTATGCGAGCGCTTTCTTCCAGTGGTCTGCACCTTGTGGACCCTACCTTAAGCCCTCTCGATCGAGATATGGGGCCACCAGCCACTTTCGGGAGGCGGGGTCGGTTATTTTCCACCTTTGCGCGGCGGGCGCCAGGCGGTACTCAATCACCGAAAGTCAGTTATTTATATGAGGCATAGAGGCTACATATTGTCTCCTATCACTTTCGTACAAACAGCACCATCTGCAAAAATGCGGGGCTCGGCCATCGAAGGAAGTCAATCCGTCAGTTTCGAAAATTTCTCGCTAGGGTCTGAGGACACCTTTGTGTTCTACCCTCGATCCTGACGTACTCAAAAAGAGTAGCAACACCTGTAAAACGTATCGCTTCTCGGCGTTTTGGCTAAGATCAAAGTGTAATGGTAACACTTGGATTGTGACTTACTGTATAAGATTATCATATATTATTGCAAGCACTCAAAATTTCAATGTATCTAGTGAAGTAAGCATTACCAATAAATCTGTTCTTATCAGCTTAATTTTTTGCAGCTTTGGAGGACCCAGCCCGCCGTGAAGTCGTCGTCGATAAAGGAACATCTCAGCAGCAGCAGCAGCAGCAGCTGAAGCAGCAGCAGCAGCTGAACCCCCTGTGCCGAACCTTACGTTGTCAAGTGGCCTGAGTGGATGGGGGTGAATTTGTGGGCTTGTGGTGGAAGCAGACTTTAGGGTGGAAGTTCACTGACCTTCGGGACATTTACTAAGTCTTCTATTCCTCTTGCGCTGTCTTCTCTCTTGAGATGTCTTCTGTCTTCTGATGATCTAAGCAAAGACTTGTGGGCTATAGTAAGATGTTAATTGATGTTAATTGTCAGGAATCATGACACCACTCCATTAGTTACGGTTGGAGAACCGATTAGGCAGGGAAAGGCCAGGGCAAAACTATAACCTAGCTGAGAATCTACCTAATAAATAATGTAGGCGACTATCGTATCTAGAGTCCCTTTTATTAACTTTCATTCACTGCCCGAGTCCAGTTCCTCCTCCTCACTTCACATAGCTCGGGGGGAACGAGTGAGAGGGGGGAAATTAGTTTTTTATATAAATATATATACAAAAAAAATCCGTACCTAGGTGAAAACGTGTTTAACCATCCCGCAGTCATTTTACCGTTTATGCTACTCCAAGTATGGACCCACGTATTTTTGCTTCTTTACAGGATTCCAAGCTGTGGTTCCTGTACTCTGATACTTAGTTATTAGAGACCTTGTCTTTTCGCGAAATGTCGTTGCGTGTTGTGAGTCGGACGCTGTGCTTTGCCATGCCGTCTTGCAGTTACGAATAAAGTTACTCAAAATTATGCGAGCGCTTTCTTCCAGTGTTCTGCACCTTGTGGGCCCTACCTTAAGCCCTCTCGATCGAGATACGGGGCCACCAGCCACTTTCGGGAGGCGGGGTCGGTTATTTTCCACCTTTGAGCGGCTGGCGCCAGGCGGTACTCAATCACCGAAATTCAGTTATTTATATGAAGCATAGAGACTACTTATTGTCGCCTATCACTTCCGTACAAACAGCACCATCCGCAAAAATGCGGTAGCTCGGCCATCGAAGGAAGTCAATCCGGCAGTTTCGAAAATTTTCGCTAGTGTCTGGGGACACCTTGGCGTTCTACCCTCGATCCTGAAGTACTCATAAAGAGTAGCAACACCTGCAAAACTTATCGCTTCTCGGCCTTTTGGCAACACTTGAATTGTGACTTACTGTATAATATTATCATACATTATTGCAAGCCCCTAGCACTCAAATTTCAATGTATCAAGTGAAGTAAGCATTACTAATAAACAACCATTTATCTGTTCTTATCAGCTTAATATCTGATACGTCCAGCATCGCTGGACCAGAATATTAAACTCATTTTTGGAACATGACGGAGTGCTAGGGGCTTGCTCCACCTCTGTCGCGGGATGGCCCGGCATTGCAGTACCGCCGGGATCGGCCAACCTGATCTCAATCAAAACATAGAAATGAGTTGAATAATCTGGAAGTGTCAGAATATTAAGCTGATATGACTTCTGTGTGAAATTTCCTTCTCTGGCTTAACGACTATGTTTTATTTCCGTCTCGTGTGTATTAACTTCTGCAGGGTAGCCAATTGCTGAACCCCTCGCCGCCCCCAGTACCAAATCCGCACTTCCCATAGCTCGGGGGGGGGGGGGGGAATTTAGTTATATATATACAAAATATTTTTCTGTAACCTGGGTTAAAACGTGTTTAACCATCCCGCAGTTATTTTACCGTTTGTGCTACTCCAAATATGGACCCAGGTATTTTTGCTTCTTTACAGGATTCCAAGCTGTGGTTCCTGTACTCTGATACTTAGTTATTAGAGACCTTGTCTTTTCGCGAAATGTCGTCGTCGCCGACGCGCGTGTTGTGAGTCGGACGCTGTGCGTTGCCATGCCGTCTTGCAGTTACGAATAAAGTTACTCAAAATTATGCGAGCGCTTTCTTCCAGTGGTCTGCACCTTGTGGACCCTACCTTAAGCCCTCTCGATCGAGATATGGGGCCACCAGCCACTTTCGGGAGGCGGGGTCGGTTATTTTCCACCTTTGCGCGGCGGGCGCCAGGCGGTACTCAATCACCGAAAGTCAGTTATTTATATGAGGCATAGAGGCTACATATTGTCTCCTATCACTTTCGTACAAACAGCACCATCTGCAAAAATGCGGGGCTCGGCCATCGAGAGGAAGTCAATCCGTCAGTTTCGAAAATTTTCGCTAGGGTCTGAGGACACCTTTGTGTTCTACCCTCGATCCTGACGTACTCAAAAAGAGTAGCAACACCTGTAAAACGTCGATGTAGCAGCTCAACCTGGATTTCTTCGCATACTTCACGTTGTCGCCCGCTATTATTGGACCACGCTTTCTACTGGACATCGCCTTTTGGACTCTCTCTTGGATCTTCTGCTGCTTGTGTTTGGACCTCGCCTACTGCCCCTGGACTTCGACTACTGGCCTGTGGAACTCATCTGCATCATCGGACTACGCCTGCCCACTGACCTCGCTTGCCTGCCTGCCGACCTCATTAACCCACGTACTTCGCCTGCCTACGGACTTCTGCTCTACCGACCTCGCCTGCCTACGGACTTCGGCTCTCTACCGACCTCGCCTGCCCACGGACTTTGCTATCTGCCGACCTCGCCTGCCCACGGACTTCTGCTCTCTGCCGACCTCGCCTGCCCACGGACTTCGCCTGCCTACGGACTTCTTCACTCTACCAACCTCGCCTGCCTACGGACTTCCGCTCTCAGCCAAGCCTGCCTACGGACCTCGCCCGTCTCCAGACCTTCGCTTTCAGCCGACTTCGCCTGCCCACGGACTACGCCTGCCTGCGGACCACAGCTTGCTGCCAACCCCACCTGCCCACGGACCTCGCCCGGACACTCCAAAATACGGTAACACCATGGACCCCGCAACCAACCCAACCATTCTTCCACCCACAGTCACCACTAGTCCCCACCTGTACACCATGGCCACATCATCAATTACGACCACAACCACCACTAGCACCATTACCACCTCTTCAACCATCAGCCCTGCCGCATCCGCTGGCACTCATCAAAACCTCCCTCAGATAATTCAAAAACCATCACGCAGCACCAGCTACCTCCAGACTGCCAGAAACAAGGCACAACCCTACGGCCCAACCAAAAGTGGCCCATTACCATCATTACAAAATCCCATATCTACCAATGCAGCTGCTGAAGAAGATATGGATACCACAATCTCACCTCCCACTACTTCACAAACAATTAGAACATACCTTCTAAAAGGAACCTTCCCGGAATACACCAACAGCAAAATCCTCACAAAATTTATCAAACGACATATACCAAACATATCTCTTCATCAGCTCGTTCCAACTAAAAATGGGATGATCATAAAAAGTAACGAACCAGATTTTCCCAAACTCATTAAAACCAAAATTGGACTATCATCTTTTGGCGACCACGCCACACTAACAACCGTCGCCCCACCCCCACCAAAGCAACCAACACCGCCAAAACGACCCCCCACACTCTCTGCCGTCATCCGTGGGGTAGACCCATCAATAACGGAAGAAGAAGTAGTCGCTGAGCTCAATTCAAACAATGAGTTACATGTCAGAAAAGCCCTCCGTATCAAAAACAGTCTAGGACCTACCTACATGGTCAGAATATTCACAGAAGACGTGCCAACCATTGACCAACTGCTAAACAGTGGAGCCTTAATCTATCATCAAAAATACAGAGTGGAACCGTCTAAAACCCCTTCCCCTCAACCCACTCGATGTGCACGCTGCCTAAAATATAACGACCACCTTACCTCTGATTGCAAAAACACCCCTATCTGTCCGCACTGCAAGGAAAACCACTTCCTAAAAACATGTCCGAACCTACAAAAAACCCCAACCTGCAATACCTGTAACGAAAATCACCCCACCTACTCCTTCAAATGCAAATCAAAACCAGCACCTACAAAAGCCGAACTC
The DNA here is from genome assembly GCA_031002005.1 of Vandiemenella viatica. Taxonomy (NCBI): domain Eukaryota; kingdom Metazoa; phylum Arthropoda; class Insecta; order Orthoptera; family Morabidae; genus Vandiemenella; species Vandiemenella viatica. The sequence continues at coordinate 6,795 of JARYHS010007519.1, forward strand.
ACCGTACCCATCCGACCAATAGACCCTCCTACGCCACCCACCAACTCCATACGCCCCCCACCAACAATAGAGGACATCTTAAGATTCATCACTATCACCCTACAAAACTTAAACCCCTTTTCACGCGACCACACACTCTCCCAAATATCAATAGCAGCCAGAGCAGTCTTCGGCATTCATATCAATGCCACCTATTCACACAATAATGCCCATTTCCAATTTCTCCCTCTGGAAACTCTCGTCTAAAGCCCTCCAACTCCCCACCCAACCGAAAGCCCAAATATGCCACTTTATCATAACATTTTATTCAATAACATCCGTTCCCTACCCACCAACAAAAACCTCCTCCTACACACCCTTACCACACACGACATCCATTGCCTCCTACTAAACGAAACCTTCCTCACACCTCGTCACCAGATCCGCATGCCCCCATACCACCTCATCCGATCTGACAATCCTACCCGGGCGGCACGCGGAGGCGTGGCCATTGGATATCATAATCACATCCCCACCCAAATACACCCACCCCTAAATCACCCATCCGAACATGTCATCGTCACCGTATTTCTAAAATCACTCACTGTCACCTTAGTCACTATTTACATCCGGCCCCGCGTTCCACTACCTATCAACTTTCTCTCCTACATAGACAACCACTTCAATTCATATATCATCATGGCCGACATAAACATCCACAGCCGTACCCAACAAGAACTTCATCAACTCCACCACACCCTAGCAGCCATGAGAGGTGATCTCATTAACATTCCATCACCCACGCGCCCCGAATCCAATACAACCCCCGACATCGTCATCGCCTCCCCAAACATCCTCACCCGCTCCACCCTTCAAGTTCTGGACCCCATTGGCAGCGACCACCTTCCAATCATGCTCGCCATTCAATACAACCCCCCAAACACCCCACGTCCACCAAACCAGATACCCCACCGTTACATCCAAAATTATCACAAGACTAACTGGAATAATTATAGAAAATTCATCGACGACAAAATTGACACAGACAACCCATATATCACCGACACAGACAGCCTACTACAAACTGCAGACTTCCTCGAACGCACCATCACTGACGCCATCGACGCTCATATTCCCCTGACACCGATCACCCCTCACAAACCTTCCCTACCAGCACGAGCCCTCCAACTTCTTCATACTTCACGACAACTTTTCCGCACCTATCAACGCACCCATGACCATCAGCTCCTCACCCTTCACCGCCAGCTCCAACGCACAGTTCGCAATTACATAACCGCCCATAAACGCCGCACCTGGAGGGACACCTGCAACCAGCTAAGCCTACAATACATTCAGAACTCCTCCAAATACTGGTCCACCTTCAGACGTATAACTGGCCTCAAAACCGCACCCACCTACCCCCTTCTACATAACAACCATCCCGTATCCAATGACATCCAAAAAGCAAATCTTTTCGCCGACCATCTCCAGAAAGTCCATACCACCCCTGTGCCGAACCTTACGTTGTCAAGTGGCCTGAGTGGATGGGGGTGAATTTGTGGGCTTGTGGTGGAAGCAGACTTTAGGGTGGAAGTTCACTGACCTTCGGGACATTTACTAAGTCTTCTATTCCTCTTGCGCTGTCTTCTCTCTTGAGATGTCTTCTGTCTTCTGATGATCTAAGCAAAGACTTGTGGGCTATAGTAAGATGTTAATTGTCAGGAATCATGACACCACTCCATTAGTTACGGTTGGAGAACCGATTAGGCAGGGAAAGGCCAGGGCAAAACTATAACCTAGCTGAGAATCTACCTAATAAATAATGTAGGCGACTATCGTATCTAGAGTCCCTTTTATTAACTTTCATTCACTGCCCGAGTCCAGTTCCTCCTCCTCACTTCACATAGCTCGGGGGGAACGAGTGAGAGGGGGGAAATTAGTTTTTTATATAAATATATATACAAAAAAAATCCGTACCTAGGTGAAAACGTGTTTAACCATCCCGCAGTCATTTTACCGTTTATGCTACTCCAAGTATGGACCCACGTATTTTTGCTTCTTTACAGGATTCCAAGCTGTGGTTCCTGTACTCTGATACTTAGTTATTAGAGACCTTGTCTTTTCGCGAAATGTCGTCGCGTGTTGTGAGTCGGACGCTGTGCTTTGCCATGCCGTCTTGCAGTTACGAATAAAGTTACTCAAAATTATGCGAGCGCTTTCTTCCAGTGTTCTGCACCTTGTGGGCCCTACCTTAAGCCCTCTCGATCGAGATACGGGGCCACCAGCCACTTTCGGGAGGCGGGGTCGGTTATTTTCCACCTTTGAGCGGCTGGCGCCAGGCGGTACTCAATCACCGAAATTCAGTTATTTATATGAAGCATAGAGACTACTTATTGTCGCCTATCACTTCCGTACAAACAGCACCATCCGCAAAAATGCGGTAGCTCGGCCATCGAAGGAAGTCAATCCGGCAGTTTCGAAAATTTTCGCTAGTGTCTGGGGACACCTTGGCGTTCTACCCTCGATCCTGAAGTACTCATAAAGAGTAGCAACACCTGCAAAACTTATCGCTTCTCGGCCTTTTGGCAACACTTGGATTGTGACTTACTGTATAATATTATCATACATTATTGCAAGCCCCTAGCACTCAAATTTCAATGTATCAAGTGAAGTAAGCATTACTAATAAACAACCATTTATCTGTTCTTATCAGCTTAATATCTGATACGTCCAGCATCGCTGGACCAGAATATTAAACTCATTTTTGGAACATGACGGAGTGCTAGGGGCTTGCTCCACCTCTGTCGCGGGATGGCCCGGCATTGCAGTACCGCCGGGATCGGCCAACCTGATCTCAATCAAAACATAGAAATGAGTTGAATAATCTGGAAGTGTCAGAATATTAAGCTGATATGACTTCTGTGTGAAATTTCCTTCTCTGGCTTAACGACTATGTTTTATTTCCGTCTCGTGTGTATTAACTTCTGCAGGGTAGCCAATTGCTGAACCCCTCGCCGCCCCCAGTACCAAATCCGCACTTCCCATAGCTCGGGGGGGGGGGAATTTAGTTATATATATACAAAATATTTTTCCGTAACCTGGGTTAAAACGTGTTTAACCATCCCGCAGTTATTTTACCGTTTGTGCTACTCCAAATATGGACCCAGGTATTTTTGCTTCTTTACAGGATTCCAAGCTGTGGTTCCTGTACTCTGATACTTAGTTATTAGAGACCTTGTCTTTTCGCGAAATGTCGTCGTCGCCGACGCGCGTGTTGTGAGTCGGACGCTGTGCGTTGCCATGCCGTCTTGCAGTTACGAATAAAGTTACTCAAAATTATGCGAGCGCTTTCTTCCAGTGGTCTGCACCTTGTGGACCCTACCTTAAGCCCTCTCGATCGAGATATGGGGCCACCAGCCACTTTCGGGAGGCGGGGTCGGTTATTTTCCACCTTTGCGCGGCGGGCGCCAGGCGGTACTCAATCACCGAAAGTCAGTTATTTATATGAGGCATAGAGGCTACATATTGTCTCCTATCACTTTCGTACAAACAGCACCATCTGCAAAAATGCGGGGCTCGGCCATCGAAGGAAGTCAATCCGTCAGTTTCGAAAATTTCTCGCTAGGGTCTGAGGACACCTTTGTGTTCTACCCTCGATCCTGACGTACTCAAAAAGAGTAGCAACACCTGTAAAACGTATCGCTTCTCGGCGTTTTGGCTAAGATCAAAGTGTAATGGTAACACTTGGATTGTGACTTACTGTATAAGATTATCATATATTATTGCAAGCACTCAAAATTTCAATGTATCTAGTGAAGTAAGCATTACCAATAAATCTGTTCTTATCAGCTTAATTTTTGCAGCTTTGGAGGACCCAGCCCGCCGTGAAGTCGTCGTCGATAAAGGAACATCTCAGCAGCAGCAGCAGCAGCAGCAGGACTGAACCCCCTGTGCCGAACCTTACGTTGTCAAGTGGCCTGAGTGGATGGGGGTGAATTTGTGGGCTTGTGGTGGAAGCAGACTTTAGGGTGGAAGTTCACTGACCTTCGGGACATTTACTAAGTCTTCTATTCCTCTTGCGCTGTCTTCTCTCTTGAGATGTCTTCTGTCTTCTGATGATCTAAGCAAAGACTTGTGGGCTATAGTAAGATGTTAATTGATGTTAATTGTCAGGAATCATGACACCACTCCATTAGTTACGGTTGGAGAACCGATTAGGCAGGGAAAGGCCAGGGCAAAACTATAACCTAGCTGAGAATCTACCTAATAAATAATGTAGGCGACTATCGTATCTAGAGTCCCTTTTATTAACTTTCATTCACTGCCCGAGTCCAGTTCCTCCTCCTCACTTCACATAGCTCGGGGGGAACGAGTGAGAGGGGGGAAATTAGTTTTTTATATAAATATATATACAAAAAAAATCCGTACCTAGGTGAAAACGTGTTTAACCATCCCGCAGTCATTTTACCGTTTATGCTACTCCAAGTATGGACCCACGTATTTTTGCTTCTTTACAGGATTCCAAGCTGTGGTTCCTGTACTCTGATACTTAGTTATTAGAGACCTTGTCTTTTCGCGAAATGTCGTCGCGTGTTGTGAGTCGGACGCTGTGCTTTGCCATGCCGTCTTGCAGTTACGAATAAAGTTACTCAAAATTATGCGAGCGCTTTCTTCCAGTGTTCTGCACCTTGTGGGCCCTACCTTAAGCCCTCTCGATCGAGATACGGGGCCACCAGCCACTTTCGGGAGGCGGGGTCGGTTATTTTCCACCTTTGAGCGGCTGGCGCCAGGCGGTACTCAATCACCGAAATTCAGTTATTTATATGAAGCATAGAGACTACTTATTGTCGCCTATCACTTCCGTACAAACAGCACCATCCGCAAAAATGCGGTAGCTCGGCCATCGAAGGAAGTCAATCCGGCAGTTTCGAAAATTTTCGCTAGTGTCTGGGGACACCTTGGCGTTCTACCCTCGATCCTGAAGTACTCATAAAGAGTAGCAACACCTGCAAAACTTATCGCTTCTCGGCCTTTTGGCAACACTTGGATTGTGACTTACTTGTAAATATTATCATACATTATTGCAAGCCCCTAGCACTCAAATTTCAATGTATCAAGTGAAGTAAGCATTACTAATAAACAACCATTTATCTGTTCTTATCAGCTTAATATCTGATACGTCCAGCATCGCTGGACCAGAATATTAAACTCATTTTTGGAACATGACGGAGTGCTAGGGGCTTGCTCCACCTCTGTCGCGGGATGGCCCGGCATTGCAGTACCGCCGGGATCGGCCAACCTGATCTCAATCAAAACATAGAAATGAGTTGAATAATCTGGAAGTGTCAGAATATTAAGCTGATATGACTTCTGTGTGAAATTTCCTTCTCTGGCTTAACGACTATGTTTTATTTCCGTCTCGTGTGTATTAACTTCTGCAGGGTAGCCAATTGCTGAACCCCTCGCCGCCCCCAGTACCAAATCCGCACTTCCCATAGCTCGGGGGGGGGGGAATTTAGTTATATATATACAAAAATTTTTCCGTAACCTGGGTTAAAACGTGTTTAACCATCCCGCAGTTATTTTACCGTTTGTGCTACTCCAAATATGGACCCAGGTATTTTTGCTTCTTTACAGGATTCCAAGCTGTGGTTCCTGTACTCTGATACTTAGTTATTAGAGACCTTGTCTTTTCGCGAAATGTCGTCGTCGCCGACGCGCGTGTTGTGAGTCGGACGCTGTGCGTTGCCATGCCGTCTTGCAGTTACGAATAAAGTTACTCAAAATTATGCGAGCGCTTTCTTCCAGTGGTCTGCACCTTGTGGACCCTACCTTAAGCCCTCTCGATCGAGATATGGGGCCACCAGCCACTTTCGGGAGGCGGGGTCGGTTATTTTCCACCTTTGCGCGGCGGGCGCCAGGCGGTACTCAATCACCGAAAGTCAGTTATTTATATGAGGCATAGAGGCTACATATTGTCTCCTATCACTTTCGTACAAACAGCACCATCTGCAAAAATGCGGGGCTCGGCCATCGAAGGAAGTCAATCCGTCAGTTTCGAAAATTTCTCGCTAGGGTCTGAGGACACCTTTGTGTTCTACCCTCGATCCTGACGTACTCAAAAAGAGTAGCAACACCTGTAAAACGTATCGCTTCTCGGCGTTTTGGCTAAGATCAAAGTGTAATGGTAACACTTGGATTGTGACTTACTGTATAAGATTATCATATATTATTGCAAGCACTCAAAATTTCAATGTATCTAGTGAAGTAAGCATTACCAATAAATCTGTTCTTATCAGCTTAATTTTTGCAGCTTTGGAGGACCCAGCCCGCCGTGAAGTCGTCGTCGATAAAGGAACATCTCAGCAGCAGCTGAAGCAGCAGCAGCAGCTGAAACCCCCTGTGCCGAACCTTACGTTGTCAAGTGGCCTGAGTGGATGGGGGTGAATTTGTGGGCTTGTGGTGGAAGCAGACTTTAGGGTGGAAGTTCACTGACCTTCGGGACATTTACTAAGTCTTCTATTCCTCTTGCGCTGTCTTCTCTCTTGAGATGTCTTCTGTCTTCTGATGATCTAAGGCAAAGACTTGTGGGCTATAGTAAGATGTTAATTGATGTTAATTGTCAGGAATCATGACACCACTCCATTAGTTACGGTTGGAGAACCGATTAGGCAGGGAAAGGCCAGGGCAAAACTATAACCTAGCTGAGAATCTACCTAATAAATAATGTAGGCGACTATCGTATCTAGAGTCCCTTTTATTAACTTTCATTCACTGCCCGAGTCCAGTTCCTCCTCCTCACTTCACATAGCTCGGGGGGAACGAGTGAGAGGGGGGAAATTAGTTTTTTATATAAATATATATACAAAAAAAATCCGTACCTAGGTGAAAACGTGTTTAACCATCCCGCAGTCATTTTACCGTTTATGCTACTCCAAGTATGGACCCACGTATTTTTGCTTCTTTACAGGATTCCAAGCTGTGGTTCCTGTACTCTGATACTTAGTTATTAGAGACCTTGTCTTTTCGCGAAATGTCGTTGCGTGTTGTGAGTCGGACGCTGTGCTTTGCCATGCCGTCTTGCAGTTACGAATAAAGTTACTCAAAATTATGCGAGCGCTTTCTTCCAGTGTTCTGCACCTTGTGGGCCCTACCTTAAGCCCTCTCGATCGAGATACGGGGCCACCAGCCACTTTCGGGAGGCGGGGTCGGTTATTTTCCACCTTTGAGCGGCTGGCGCCAGGCGGTACTCAATCACCGAAATTCAGTTATTTATATGAAGCATAGAGACTACTTATTGTCGCCTATCACTTCCGTACAAACAGCACCATCCGCAAAAATGCGGTAGCTCGGCCATCGAAGGAAGTCAATCCGGCAGTTTCGAAAATTTTCGCTAGTGTCTGGGGACACCTTGGCGTTCTACCCTCGATCCTGAAGTACTCATAAAGAGTAGCAACACCTGCAAAACTTATCGCTTCTCGGCCTTTTGGCAACACTTGGAATTGTGACTTACTGTATAATATTATCATACATTATTGCAAGCCCCTAGCACTCAAATTTCAATGTATCAAGTGAAGTAAGCATTACTAATAAACAACCATTTATCTGTTCTTATCAGCTTAATATCTGATACGTCCAGCATCGCTGGACCAGAATATTAAACTCATTTTTGGAACATGACGGAGTGCTAGGGGCTTGCTCCACCTCTGTCGCGGGATGGCCCGGCATTGCAGTACCGCCGGGATCGGCCAACCTGATCTCAATCAAAACATAGAAATGAGTTGAATAATCTGGAAGTGTCAGAATATTAAGCTGATATGACTTCTGTGTGAAATTTCCTTCTCTGGCTTAACGACTATGTTTTATTTCCGTCTCGTGTGTATTAACTTCTGCAGGGTAGCCAATTGCTGAACCCCTCGCCGCCCCCAGTACCAAATCCGCACTTCCCATAGCTCGGGGGGGGGGGGAATTTAGTTATATATATACAAAATATTTTTCCGTAACCTGGGTTAAAACGTGTTTAACCATCCCGCAGTTATTTTACCGTTTGTGCTACTCCAAATATGGACCCAGGTATTTTTGCTTCTTTACAGGATTCCAAGCTGTGGTTCCTGTACTCTGATACTTAGTTATTAGAGACCTTGTCTTTTCGCGAAATGTCGTCGTCGCCGACGCGCGTGTTGTGAGTCGGACGCTGTGCGTTGCCATGCCGTCTTGCAGTTACGAATAAAGTTACTCAAAATTATGCGAGCGCTTTCTTCCAGTGGTCTGCACCTTGTGGACCCTACCTTAAGCCCTCTCGATCGAGATATGGGGCCACCAGCCACTTTCGGGAGGCGGGGTCGGTTATTTTCCACCTTTGCGCGGCGGGCGCCAGGCGGTACTCAATCACCGAAAGTCAGTTATTTATATGAGGCATAGAGGCTACATATTGTCTCCTATCACTTTCGTACAAACAGCACCATCTGCAAAAATGCGGGGCTCGGCCATCGAAGGAAGTCAATCCGTCAGTTTCGAAAATTTCTCGCTAGGGTCTGAGGACACCTTTGTGTTCTACCCTCGATCCTGACGTACTCAAAAAGAGTAGCAACACCTGTAAAACGTATCGCTTCTCGGCGTTTTGGCTAAGATCAAAGTGTAATGGTAACACTTGGATTGTGACTTACTGTATAAGATTATCATATATTATTGCAAGCACTCAAAATTTCAATGTATCTAGTGAAGTAAGCATTACCAATAAATCTGTTCTTATCAGCTTAATTTTTGCAGCTTTGGAGGACCCAGCCCGCCGTGAAGTCGTCGTCGATAAAGGAACATCTCAGCAGCAGCAGCAGCAGCAGCTGAAGCAGCAGCAGCAGGACTGAACCCCCTGTGCCGAACCTTACGTTGTCAAGTGGCCTGAGTGGATGGGGGTGAATTTGTGGGCTTGTGGTGGAAGCAGACTTTAGGGTGGAAGTTCACTGACCTTCGGGACATTTACTAAGTCTTCTATTCCTCTTGCGCTGTCTTCTCTCTTGAGATGTCTTCTGTCTTCTGATGATCTAAGCAAAGACTTGTGGGCTATAGTAAGATGTTAATTGATGTTAATTGTCAGGAATCATGACACCACTCCATTAGTTACGGTTGGAGAACCGATTAGGCAGGGAAAGGCCAGGGCAAAACTATAACCTAGCTGAGAATCTACCTAATAAATAATGTAGGCGACTATCGTATCTAGAGTCCCTTTTATTAACTTTCATTCACTGCCCGAGTCCAGTTCCTCCTCCTCACTTCACATAGCTCGGGGGGAACGAGTGAGAGGGGGGAAATTAGTTTTTTATATAAATATATATACAAAAAAAATCCGTACCTAGGTGAAAACGTGTTTAACCATCCCGCAGTCATTTTACCGTTTATGCTACTCCAAGTATGGACCCACGTATTTTTGCTTCTTTACAGGATTCCAAGCTGTGGTTCCTGTACTCTGATACTTAGTTATTAGAGACCTTGTCTTTTCGCGAAATGTCGTCGCGTGTTGTGAGTCGGACGCTGTGCTTTGCCATGCCGTCTTGCAGTTACGAATAAAGTTACTCAAAATTATGCGAGCGCTTTCTTCCAGTGTTCTGCACCTTGTGGGCCCTACCTTAAGCCCTCTCGATCGAGATACGGGGCCACCAGCCACTTTCGGGAGGCGGGGTCGGTTATTTTCCACCTTTGAGCGGCTGGCGCCAGGCGGTACTCAATCACCGAAATTCAGTTATTTATATGAAGCATAGAGACTACTTATTGTCGCCTATCACTTCCGTACAAACAGCACCATCCGCAAAAATGCGGTAGCTCGGCCATCGAAGGAAGTCAATCCGGCAGTTTCGAAAATTTTCGCTAGTGTCTGGGGACACCTTGGCGTTCTACCCTCGATCCTGAAGTACTCATAAAGAGTAGCAACACCTGCAAAACTTATCGCTTCTCGGCCTTTTGGCAACACTTGGATTGTGACTTACTGTATAATATTATCATACATTATTGCAAGCCCCTAGCACTCAAATTTCAATGTATCAAGTGAAGTAAGCATTACTAATAAACAACCATTTATCTGTTCTTATCAGCTTAATATCTGATACGTCCAGCATCGCTGGACCAGAATATTAAACTCATTTTTGGAACATGACGGAGTGCTAGGGGCTTGCTCCACCTCTGTCGCGGGATGGCCCGGCATTGCAGTACCGCCGGGATCGGCCAACCTGATCTCAATCAAAACATAGAAATGAGTTGAATAATCTGGAAGTGTCAGAATATTAAGCTGATATGACTTCTGTGTGAAATTTCCTTCTCTGGCTTAACGACTATGTTTTATTTCCGTCTCGTGTGTATTAACTTCTGCAGGGTAGCCAATTGCTGAACCCCTCGCCGCCCCCAGTACCAAATCCGCACTTCCCATAGCTCGGGGGGGGGGGGGGAATTTAGTTATATATATACAAAATATTTTTCCGTAACCTGGGTTAAAACGTGTTTAACCATCCCGCAGTTATTTTACCGTTTGTGCTACTCCAAATATGGACCCAGGTATTTTTGCTTCTTTACAGGATTCCAAGCTGTGGTTCCTGTACTCTGATACTTAGTTATTAGAGACCTTGTCTTTTCGCGAAATGTCGTCGTCGCCGACGCGCGTGTTGTGAGTCGGACGCTGTGCGTTGCCATGCCGTCTTGCAGTTACGAATAAAGTTACTCAAAATTATGCGAGCGCTTTCTTCCAGTGGTCTGCACCTTGTGGACCCTACCTTAAGCCCTCTCGATCGAGATATGGGGCCACCAGCCACTTTCGGGAGGCGGGGTCGGTTATTTTCCACCTTTGCGCGGCGGGCGCCAGGCGGTACTCAATCACCGAAAGTCAGTTATTTATATGAGGCATAGAGGCTACATATTGTCTCCTATCACTTTCGTACAAACAGCACCATCTGCAAAAATGCGGGGCTCGGCCATCGAAGGAAGTCAATCCGTCAGTTTCGAAAATTTCTCGCTAGGGTCTGAGGACACCTTTGTGTTCTACCCTCGATCCTGACGTACTCAAAAAGAGTAGCAACACCTGTAAAACGTATCGCTTCTCGGCGTTTTGGCTAAGATCAAAGTGTAATGGTAACACTTGGATTGAGACTTACTGTATAAGATTATCATATATTATTGCAAGCACTCAAAATTTCAATGTATCTAGTGAAGTAAGCATTACCAATAAATCTGTTCTTATCAGCTTAATTTTTGCAGCTTTGGAGGACCCAGCCCGCCGTGAAGTCGTCGTCGATAAAGGAACATCTCAGCAGCAGCAGCAGCAGCAGCAGCAGCAGCAGCAGCAGCAGGACTGAACCCCCTGTGCCGAACCTTACGTTGTCAAGTGGCCTGAGTGGATGGGGGTGAATTTGTGGGCTTGTGGTGGAAGCAGACTTTAGGGTGGAAGTTCACTGACCTTCGGGACATTTACTAAGTCTTCTATTCCTCTTGCGCTGTCTTCTCTCTTGAGATGTCTTCTGTCTTCTGATGATCTAAGCAAAGACTTGTGGGCTATAGTAAGATGTTAATTGATGTTAATTGTCAGGAATCATGACACCACTCCATTAGTTACGGTTGGAGAACCGATTAGGCAGGGAAAGGCCAGGGCAAAACTATAACCTAGCTGAGAATCTACCTAATAAATAATGTAGGCGACTATCGTATCTAGAGTCCCTTTTATTAACTTTCATTCACTGCCCGAGTCCAGTTCCTCCTCCTCACTTCACATAGCTCGGGGGGAACGAGTGAGAGGGGGGAAATAGTTTTTTATATAAATATATATACAAAAAAAATCCGTACCTAGGTGAAAACGTGTTTAACCATCCCGCAGTCATTTTACCGTTTATGCTACTCCAAGTATGGACCCACGTATTTTTGCTTCTTTACAGGATTCCAAGCTGTGGTTCCTGTACTCTGATACTTAGTTATTAGAGACCTTGTCTTTTCGCGAAATGTCGTCGCGTGTTGTGAGTCGGACGCTGTGCTTTGCCATGCCGTCTTGCAGTTACGAATAAAGTTACTCAAAATTATGCGAGCGCTTTCTTCCAGTGTTCTGCACCTTGTGGGCCCTACCTTAAGCCCTCTCGATCGAGATACGGGGCCACCAGCCACTTTCGGGAGGCGGGGTCGGTTATTTTCCACCTTTGAGCGGCTGGCGCCAGGCGGTACTCAATCACCGAAATTCAGTTATTTATATGAAGCATAGAGACTACTTATTGTCTCCTATCACTTCCGTACAAACAGCACCATCCGCAAAAATGCGGTAGCTCGGCCATCGAAGGAAGTCAATCCGGCAGTTTCGAAAATTTTCGCTAGTGTCTGGGGACACCTTGGCGTTCTACCCTCGATCCTGAAGTACTCATAAAGAGTAGCAACACCTGCAAAACTTATCGCTTCTCGGCCTTTTGGCAACACTTGGATTGTGACTTACTGTATAATATTATCATACATTATTGCAAGCCCCTAGCACTCAAATTTCAATGTATCAAGTGAAGTAAGCATTACTAATAAACAACCATTTATCTGTTCTTATCAGCTTAATATCTGATACGTCCAGCATCGCTGGACCAGAATATTAAACTCATTTTTGGAACATGACGGAGTGCTAGGGGCTTGCTCCACCTCTGTCGCGGGATGGCCCGGCATTGCAGTACCGCCGGGATCGGCCAACCTGATCTCAATCAAAACATAGAAATGAGTTGAATAATCTGGAAGTGTCAGAATATTAAGCTGATATGACTTCTGTGTGAAATTTCCTTCTCTGGCTTAACGACTATGTTTTATTTCCGTCTCGTGTGTATTAACTTCTGCAGGGTAGCCAATTGCTGAACCCCTCGCCGCCCCCAGTACCAAATCCGCACTTCCCATAGCTCGGGGGGGGGGGAATTTAGTTATATATATACAAATATTTTTTCCGTAACCTGGGTTAAAACGTGTTTAACCATCCCGCAGTTATTTTACCGTTTGTGCTACTCCAAATATGGACCCAGGTATTTTTGCTTCTTTACAGGATTCCAAGCTGTGGTTCCTGTACTCTGATACTTAGTTATTAGAGACCTTGTCTTTTCGCGAAATGTCGTCGTCGCCGACGCGCGTGTTGTGAGTCGGACGCTGTGCGTTGCCATGCCGTCTTGCAGTTACGAATAAAGTTACTCAAAATTATGCGAGCGCTTTCTTCCAGTGGTCTGCACCTTGTGGACCCTACCTTAAGCCCTCTCGATCGAGATATGGGGCCACCAGCCACTTTCGGGAGGCGGGGTCGGTTATTTTCCACCTTTGCGCGGCGGGCGCCAGGCGGTACTCAATCACCGAAAGTCAGTTATTTATATGAGGCATAGAGGCTACATATTGTCTCCTATCACTTTCGTACAAACAGCACCATCTGCAAAAATGCGGGGCTCGGCCATCGAAGGAAGTCAATCCGTCAGTTTCGAAAATTTCTCGCTAGGGTCTGAGGACACCTTTGTGTTCTACCCTCGATCCTGACGTACTCAAAAAGAGTAGCAACACCTGTAAAACGTATCGCTTCTCGGCGTTTTGGCTAAGATCAAAGTGTAATGGTAACACTTGGATTGTGACTTACTGTATAAGATTATCATATATTATTGCAAGCACTCAAAATTTCAATGTATCTAGTGAAGTAAGCATTACCAATAAATCTGTTCTTATCAGCTTAATTTTTGCAGCTTTGGAGGACCCAGCCCGCCGTGAAGTCGTCGTCGATAAAGGAACATCTCAGCAGCAGCAGCAGCAGCAGCTGAGCAGCAGCAGCAGCTGAACCCCCTGTGCCGAACCTTACGTTGTCAAGTGGCCTGAGTGGATGGGGGTGAATTTGTGGGCTTGTGGTGGAAGCAGACTTTAGGGTGGAAGTTCACTGACCTTCGGGACATTTACTAAGTCTTCTATTCCTCTTGCGCTGTCTTCTCTCTTGAGATGTCTTCTGTCTTCTGATGATCTAAGCAAAGACTTGTGGGCTATAGTAAGATGTTAATTGATGTTAATTGTCAGGAATCATGACACCACTCCATTAGTTACGGTTGGAGAACCGATTAGGCAGGGAAAGGCCAGGGCAAAACTATAACCTAGCTGAGAATCTACCTAATAAATAATGTAGGCGACTATCGTATCTAGAGTCCCTTTTATTAACTTTCATTCACTGCCCGAGTCCAGTTCCTCCTCCTCACTTCACATAGCTCGGGGGGAACGAGTGAGAGGGCGGGAAATTAGTTGTTTATATAAATATAGATACAGAAAAAAATCCGTCCTAGGTGAAAACGTGTTTAACCATCCCGCAGTCATTTTACCGTTTATGCTACTCCAATATGGACCCACGGTATTTTTGCTTCTTTACAGGATTCCAAGCTGTGGTTCCTGTACTCTGATACTTAGTTATTAGAGACCTTGTCTTTTCGCGAAATGTCGTCGCGCGTTTGTGAGTCGACCGCTGTGCGTTGCATGCCGTCTTGCAGTTACGAAATAAAGTTACTCAAAATTATGCGAGCGCTTTCTTCCAGTGGTCTGCACCTTGTGGCCCTACCTTAAGCCCTCTCGATCGAGATACGGGGCCACCAGCCACTTTCGGGAGGCGGGGTCGGTTATTTTCCACCTTTGAGCGGCTGGCGCCAGGCGGTACTCAATCACCGAAATTCAGTTATTTATATGAAGCATAGAGACTACTTATTGTCGCCTATCACTTCCGTACAAACAGCACCATCCGCAAAAATGCGGTAGCTCGGCCATCGAAGGAAGTCAATCCGGCAGTTTCGAAAATTTTCGCTAGTGTCTGGGGACACCTTGGCGTTCTACCCTCGATCCTGAAGTACTCATAAAGAGTAGCAA
>JARYHS010007520.1:0-38048 GCA_031002005.1 Vandiemenella viatica
CACAAACTGAAGACACGCAAGTTGTGGAAGATCGGTCATCTCAAGAAGAAACACAGCAGACGGAACAAGGGCCAGTCGTACCCATCACGGCGGAGTACGACGGAAACTACGTTGAACTGATGGCCGAGCTCCTCGCGGAAAACGTCGGACCTCCTTCTCGCTATCCCACTGAAGGGCGGGCTGAAGTTTCTCCCGCAACATCCCGACCAACTACAACGGCTGACCAAGTTCCTTCAAGCGAATGGGGTCGTCCACGCCCCACAACTGCCCAAGAGACCCACCCAAGATGTCAACACCACTGCAGTGGGAAAGGAAGCTCCTGAGGAGCAAAATCCAGGGGGCCACAACAACATGCTCTCTGATGGAGTGAGTACCATAGACACAACGCCGACCACCGTGGAGAAACCGCCCCCACGCAACGCCACAACGCAGACCATCTCAGCGAAGCCACCTTCACGCAGCCCGTCCAGTGCTTCAGGTGCCAAAAATTCCGGCACTATGCCAGGGACTGCACTGAACCGGTCAGGTGTGTCCACTGCGGAGGAGGACATATGCTTGCAGACTGCAAAAACACCACGGGATGAGCCAGTCTGCTGTAATTGTGGATCCAGGCACGCAGCTTCTTTCCGCGGTTGTGACACGTGGAAGAAGCAACTTCGCAAGACTCGACAGCACCGGAGCACAAGGCTCCATACGCAAGCCGCACCAAGTCGCGAAGTAATGCAAGACTCACACACAGCAGCGGCATTCGTCGAGTTGTCGCCAGCGTGAGCAGCACCGGCCCCATATGCAGCCCGCACCAAGGCGGGAAGGGAGCAGAGTACGCGAGCAGAAGACCACTAGAAAGCCAACCAGCGGAGGTGGCAGGGAAGAATGCGACCGTTCCTGTACCAGACACCACACAGACCAACGAGAAAGAAGATTGGACGAGCTCATCGCCCTTCTCACGAAGCTGACAGCTCATCTGACCGCAAAAGAAGATTTGTCTGCCTCCAGAGGCAGCATTAACGTCAGCACATATAATGCGGCGTGCCATTTCTGTAAAACAACGATGGCCGCGGCGGCAACCATCTAGTGAAGAAGACACATCAGCCTAACGAGAAGACATAACGACAGTGAAGATCTGTACCGTCTTAACATCTTGGAGGCAATGCCTTAGGGCAATATCCTCCACCATACTCCAGCTCAATAGGTCGAGCTGTGACTAGGCTATGGCGCGCGCGCGCTGAGCCATTCGCTGCCGGGCACCGGTAGCGAACACATCGCTGCGAGCGGTGCCTCCTGAGGGGGAGCGCCGCATAAGCAAATTTTGTCGTCAGTAGAGACGCGACGACATTGCAAATTTTGTCGTCAGAGGGATAGCATCGCGATCAACGAGGCGCTGCCCAGAGCCGTTGCGGACCTTCGTCGTATTCGGCCATCGGCACCTCGCTGCGCAATCTGCTGCGGGCCTGATAGGAAGCCGACGAATTTTTCCTCCCCAGTTTTAGGTTTTACCACCACACGGCCCACTCCCGTGCGGAGTGGAACCCCCTGGTGCGAGTATAGGGTTGTTCTTTATCACTGGAGACCCAGCGGTGTTAACGAGGTGATAAGACAACACCCCCTGCAGGATCCCAATGCACGGGATACATCGACGGCCCTTGCGGTAGAATGGCGTCGGAAATCACCGAGAGCCCAGCGTCTCCATCTGACAACGAAGGCACCCAAAGTGCTTGGGAAACAGAGACATCTAGTGGAATGGAAAGCAACGACGAGGCGAGTGCCGCGTCGGCCTCAAATGAAAAAACCAGGAAAAAACCATGCACCAAATCGCCAACCCAGAAAACTGTACCACACTCATCAAAGGACTGGCCACCACTAGTGAACAGGAAAAGGCCAATGAACCGGAAACTAACGCAGCAGAAACAGACAGCTCCTACGGCAACCGAAACAGCAAACCGTTTCACAGGACTCGTTGTTGACCAACCAGGAAACATTGAGGATGAAATCAACAGTTCCAGACACAATGAAGAACAAACCGAGACAAGCCCTGCTCCGCCCAAGGAGAGGCTTCCACCAATCGTAGTAGCTACACCTATGAACTACGCACAGGTGGTCAAGAGATTAGCCAACATGATGTGCAAAACCCCGAGGGCCCACTCACGCGATGGAACCACAAGTTTCTACGCAGAAAACAGGAATGATTACAAAGTGATGGAAAGCTACTTTAAGAAAATCCAGCTACCACACTTCTCCCACCAACTCCCGGGCGACAAACCCCTACAAGTTGTGGTAAAAGGTCTCCCCCGCGAAGTGACCGTGGAAGACATAACTGAGGACCTAACCCTGAAAGGCTATGAGGTCAAATCAACATACCAGTTCCAAAAAAAGGATAAATTAACAATGAAACTCACACCCATGCCCATCTACTCAGTAACACTGGAACCAAAGGCCAAATCTGATGAGATCTACAATGAGAGATATATACTACACACCAAAGTCCAGATCGAAAGGTACAAACACGGTAATGGGCCTCCCCAATGTGCCAAATGTCAAAGGCTAGGCCACACACGTAATTACTGCCACCTGCCACCCAGATGCGTAAAATGCGCTGGGCCGCATGAAACCAAAGACTGCAAAATAACAAGAGACCAGCCAGCAAAATGTGCCAACTGTAACGGGGAGCACCCAGCGTCCTACCGCGGGTGTGACACGTACCAAAAAGCCTTGAAACCAATCAGGCCACCCAAGAATGATGGGAAAGAAGACCACGCCAACAGCGACAAAAAGCAGAAAAACTCCCGTGAACAAACACAGGAGTGTGGAAAAAATGACAAGAAACCAAACAAGAAAGGGAAACCCACCGATAAACAGCCCAAATCAGCCCATGAAAAGATTCAAAAGGATCCAGAACCAACAAGCCCACGCGCAGCCCCAGAGACCGGAAAGGGGAAGCACGAAGCAGCACACAGCAAGGAGAGCAGTAGCCACACGGACAACACAGGAATCAAAGAGAAAGAAAATACAACCGCAGAATGCGACGATCTTCCATCCGAAAGGAGGCACAGGAAGAAACATTGTAGACACAAGGAAAACACAGATACAAACCAGAAAAGCCATGATGGAAAATCCTTTCTAAAAAAGATGATGAAAATCATGGAGAAAATAAACAAAGCAAAGGGAGACACGGAAAAACTTTTCGCCCTCATGAAAGGTGTGCTGTCGATACTTAAATAAATGGCGGGCCACCAGGTACGCCAAGCAGACCTCAATGCAGTGATATGGAACGCCAACAACGTGAAAAACAAAAAAGTAGAACTCAAAGACTTTACACGGCGCAACAAGCTTGATGTAGTGCTCCTGACGGAAACCTTCTTAAAGCCTGCTGACAAACTAACCATCTCCGGCTATCAAGTCTACCGGAATGATAGGATAGGCCAACCTGGTGGAGGAACGGCGATACTGATCAGGAAAAAGTTAGCACACCAGCATATTCAGACACCGACCCTAATCAGCATGGAGGCCACAGCTATACGGATCCACACCAACGAGGGTCACATTGTACTCGCAGCAACCTACCTCTCTCCGAACAGGGCCCTACATGAAGCCGATCTTGACGCGCTGATGGCGACGGGAAGAAAGGTTATTATCGGCGGGGACTTAAACTCGAAACACAACTCATGGAACTCGAGAACTAACAACGCAAAAGGGGAACGGCTTCTAGAGCTAACCGGGAGAAGGAACCTACATGTCCTAGGTCCCAAAGGAGCCACCCACATCCCGCACGACAGACGCCGACGTGGCGACGTCCTCGATGTGGTCGTCGTCAAGGACATCGCCCGAAGAATAAAGCTGCAGACAATAAACGACATGTCCTCGGATCACCAGCCGGTCACCATCAAACTAAAGAACTGGATCCTACCCTACACTGCAGAAAAGAAAACCAAAGAAACGGATTGGGATCGCTACACAAGAACCGTCCACAACAGAATAAGGACAAATTTCAATGTACAAACCACAGACAGGATTGACCAGGCAATCACCCACTTCGATAGAGTGGTGACAGCCGCTGACAAGTCCTCATCCATCACTACAGCACATAGACCAGCAGCAAATACCGATCTTCCACCCGAAATCGAAAACATACGCCACCTCAAGAACATCTCTAGAAAGCTGTGGCAACGCTTCCGGGATCCTAGGGACAAACGTCGCTACAAGCAATTGACCCTGGAACTGAGACAACGACTGCACGAACTAAACACAGAACAATGGGAATCCAAGATGGCGCACCTCACCCTGCAAAACAGAGACGCATGGCAGTTGGTACGGGCCCTCAAGGAACCAAGGGACCCAAACACAGCCATAAATGGACCCGACGGACCAGCCTTCCTACCAATGGCAAAGGCAGAGATTCTGGCTGAACACTTTGCTGCACAGCACACTGAGGTTGAATATAATCTAACTAGGGCAGAATCACTGACGGCGGAGAACATCAAAGAGACGGCTGAAGCAATATTATCCGCTCCACCCGAGGACGAACCGGAGCTCGCCACACCTGGGGAAGTACGAGCAATAATCCGGAAACTCAACACAAACAAGTCACCAGGCGCAGACAAAATTAGCAACATGCACCTAAAGAAACTACCAACAAAGGGCCTAGTCTTGCTAACAAGAATATACAACGCATGCATGCTCCGTCGCTACTTCCCCAATAAATGGAAAATCGCCAGGATCACGGCCATCCCAAAACGCGGGAAGGACCAGAGACTTCCGGCAAACTACAGGCCTATTAGCCTACTCCCCTCCGCCTCTAAGGTATTTGAACGGCTAATTCTAAAGAGAATAAACACCAGCCTAGAGGCGGAAAAGACCATACGTAAGGAACAATTCGGGTTCCAAAGCCGTGTCGGTAGCACCAGTCAACTTGTCCGATTAACTGAAGACGTGTCCAGGGGATATAATATGAGTGGCTCGACGGCCGCTGTGTTCTTGGACATTGAAAAGGCATATGACAAGGTGTGGCACGCCAACCTGATAACAAAGCTAAGAACACAGACGACCGTCCGCCATTGCTACGTTCAGTTAATCGGGAGCTACCTAAGCGACCGAAGATTCTTCGTCTCCATCGACGGCCAACGATCTGACACCTACCCAATCCCGGTGGGAATCCCACAGGGATCACCCCTGGCTCCTGTTCTCTTTAACGAGTACGTCAACGACGCACCGGTGGCGCCAAGGGTAAAAATTGCGCAATTCGCGGATGATACTACCCTGTACACAACAGGATGCAAACACGAAGTCAACATAAACCGCCTGCAAAAGAGCCTCGACCTTATGGAAAAATGGTGCAGAATAAACAAAATAAAGGTAAACCCTTCAAAATGTGCAGCGGTGTACTTCACAAAAAAAAGGCCATCACTCAACAAAAGACTAAAAATCATGGGAAAAGAAGTGGAATGGAAAAAAGAAACCAAATACCTTGGTATCACTCTAGACTCAAAACTCCTCTTCCGGACCCATATCTTGGAAAGGAGGAGACAGGGCTTAGCCATCATTCGACACCTCTTTCCAGTACTACACAGCTCAGAACTTTCATTATCTACTAAACTACGTATATATAAATCTGTGATCCGCCCTTTCATCCTTTATGGATGCCAGGTGTGGGGAACAGCAGCAAATAGTAACATCCTCCACTTACAGAGAGTCCAAAATAGGTGTCTGAGGACTATCCTCCGTGCATCCAGATACACATCGACAATGTCTATCCACAACCAAACAAACATCGAAACCATCCGCACAGAAATTTTCCAACTAACAGAGAAGTTCTACAACAGAATCGAGAAATTCAGAGACACCGACGAGAGGCTCCATACCCTTGGCACAACAATGCCAAGGCACTGGCACTCCCATCGAGTACCACTGAGTATAATATATCAGCCAGAGTAGAACTGATATGATATAAGAAAACTGTAGGGGTTTTTCACATAAGGTCGTCCTAGACGACCATAGCCATGTTTTCCCCTCAAAGCGCAAATAAAAAGAGTCCCCAAAACCAACCTTATCCAAATACAAGTGACACTTAGCAGTAGAGCTACCTAGGTAGCGGGACATGCACAAACAAGCCGTTGAGGCAGCGACACACACAAAAAAAAAAAAAAAAAAAAAAAAAAAAAAAAGCAGCGAAGCCAGTCTGTTTTTGTGATTTTGAGAAGAAATAACCAAGAATAGACCTGATGAAGACAACCGAGCAGGTTGTCGAAACGTCGTCGTTTTATGACACCATCCGGCTGGACTCCCGAGAAACTTTTATTGAATCAATACGCCGGGAAAGTCTCCATTTACATATCAGATACCTTTACGGGGAGGATATGTTTCAACATATCAGGCGGTTTGAGAAACTGCGCAAGAAGAAAGCTAGACTGCTTAGCTCCTTGACATTCCTTCTGAGGTGCCGAAGCCGTAACATCGTGCCTCTCTTCGCTACGGTGAAACATCATATCGACAGCATTAACGCGAAGAAAATATTACGTCGTGCCAGCCTCTCACTTCTTCGGGAACGCATCCGTTATACGCGCTTTGAGTTGGACCGCAACGCTCGGTCCTTGTTTTCTTGTCATCTTTACCTGTCGACAAGACTATCGCCTTGTTCTTGGGACTGGGTGGACGCAGCTACGTCTGCTCAAATGAATCTGGAACTTGCGAAAACTACAGCAAGACATATCGCCAAATTTAACCGGTTGGCGGGAACAGAAAAAAAGCAGCAAACCAGTGGTGTCGGATCGTTGTGTGGTCAACCTATCTGGTTTTTGTCTTGATGATGCCACTACTTCTGTGCTGGCCAGAGGCCTGAATTTCGCTCCTGCCCCTAGGCGCATACCAACCAAGGAGATAATCTGTTCGGTGGAACAGGCTGTTCGCTGCTTACCAAACGAAGAAGCTGAAGAAATATGGAGGGAGACATGTAGAATTTTGAAGAGAGCCAAGCCGCCAAGAAATAATATCACGGTCGCAGAGCGTGAAGCTCTAATTGCCTTACGTCGCAGGGACGACTTAGTCATTCTACCAGCAGACAAAGGTAACTCTACTGTTCTTCTTTCTATACAGCAATATAACACAAAAGTGATGAGTCTCCTTAATGACGTGTCATATGTTCCGTTGGACGCTGACCCGACCGTAAAAGTTGTGAAGAAGACCATGACCCTTGTCAAAAAGGCTAATCTTCCCGAGCAAGTGATTGAGAGAATTAGGCCACGTGCCGCGAGACCACCTAGACTTTATGGCTTACCAAAGATACATAAACAGGATGTCCCTTTACGTCCGATCGTCAGTACTATTGGGTCACCGACTTACCAACTGGCTAAATATCTGACGCGTCTTCTTAGTCCCATTGTGGGGCGTAGCTGCCATCATGTCAAAAACTCTGCTGAATTCGTAAAAACCATACAGTCTCTCACTGTTTCAGACTCGGACATCCTTGTTAGTTTTGACGTGGTGTCTCTTTTTACTCGTGTGCCGGTAAAGGACACTTTGGACTTGATTCGCCGTCATTTTGAGCCAAGTACAGCAGACCTCTTTGACCATGTACTTACTTCAACTTACTTTATGTATGGAGGGAAGTATTATGAACAATCTGATGGAGTGGCCATGGGATCTCCTCTTTCACCGATGGTGGCTGACCTCTACATGGAAGATTTTGAAGAGAGGGCTCTTGAGAGTGCTACCCTAAAACCCTCTTGTTTCTATCGCTATGTTGATGACACCTTTGCCGTGTGGCCACATGGTATGGAAGCGCTGGATGAATTTCTAGACCATCTTAATGGGATCCATCCCAACATACGGTTTACGATGGAAGTTGAGAAGGACGGGTGCATCCCGTTCTTGGACATTTTAATCAAACGCAAACTTGATGGATCTTTGGCACATAGTGTGTACCGTAAACCTACCCACACTGAACGTTACTTGGGTGCAACCAGTTACCACCACCCAGCACAACGCCACTCCGTATTGACCACATTGGTGCGCAGAGCGAGAGCCATTTCCGATCGTGAGAGCTTACCGCTGGAGTTGAAACATCTAAGGACTGTCTTTGATCAGAACGGGTACTCTCGGCGACAGATAGAGCGTGCTTTTATCCAGAAGCCACCAAGACCACCGAATGAACAGATTGAACCACCAAAATCTCTTGCCTTTCTGCCATATGCCGGGAACACGTCCGGAAAGATTGGAAGGCTCTTGGCGCGTTCTGGTATAAAGAGCATTTTTCGGCCACCCGCCAAGATACGTGATGTGCTTCGCTCGGTTAAGGATGATTTGGGCCTAAGAATTCCTGGAATCTATTCAATACCTTGCGAATGCGGCAAAGTTTATATTGGACAGACGATCAGAACCATCGCCGAGCGTATCACCGAGCACAAACGACACTTGAGACTGGTGCAAGTAGAAAAGTCCGCAATAGCCGAACATGCGTTCGATGAACAACATAAAATAGTGTTTGATGAAACGGTGGTGCTGGCCAGAGTCTCTTCGTTCTGGGACTCGGTAATTCGGGAAGCATTAGAAATTAAACTTAATGATAATAACATCAATAGGGACAGTGGACTGTATTTAAGTGAAGCCTGGAGACCAATTATTAAGGATCTATGTCTTAAAAAACAAAAATCTTCCCAACAAGGCCAAATAGAAGCAAACTGACGCCATGGAAATAGTTTGCCAGCACTTATGTCTACAGGTTAAGCAACGTTAAACGTGGCGAATGCTTGGATGGGTGACCGCGCATGGCTCAATACGCAGTCCGCAACAACTGATACCCTCTGCTTGCGGTAAAAACCGGTTAAGCAACGGTGAGCGTGGTCAGCACTTGGATGGGTGACCATTTTGGCTCCATACGCAGTCCGCAACACTGATACCCTCAGTTCCAGCGCGCTGATTGGGCGTCCTGGCAACCCTCTATACACGACATTCGAATTTCGGAGGCGATCGGCATGTTACAACATGCAAAACCCAATAAAGCACCGGGTCATGATGGCATTGGGGCGCCACTACTAAAACAATTACCAAGGGCAGCTATAAACTATATAACAGCCATTTTCAATCATATTATCAAAACCGGCGACTACCCCGAAACTTGGAAGCATGCAGACATTGTGGCTATTCCCAAACCAGGGAAAGACAGAAGATCCCCGAAATCCTACAGGCCTATAAGCCTATTACCAACCATGTCAAAAATTTTCGAAAAGATCTACCTGAGGAGGCTGCGACATCACATTGACCAAGAGCATCTACTACCGAATGAACAATTTGGATTCAGAGAGCATCATTCTACATCCCAACAGCTGCTTAGACTTGTAGAACATGCGCTAAGTGCATTCGAGAAGAAAGAGTTTTTCGCGACAGTTCTTCTGGATGTCTCGAAAGCTTTTGACTCTGTTTGGCATCAAGGACTCCTATACAAACTCCTTGTACTAGGCATCCCTTTGTCGCACGTGAGGCTGCTGAAAAACTACCTGACCGGCAGAACCTTCAAGGTAATTTTAGATGAGGCCGTGTCATCTACTAAAAGCATTGAGGCTGGAGTACCGCAAGGTTCAGTCATCGGGCCAGTCCTCTACAATCTTTATACAGCCGACCTGCCAAAAACTGATCGTGTGCATACTGGTCTTTATGCTGACGACACAGCGCAGTTCACAAAGAGCATTAAAGCGCAAAATGCAAGGAACTTGCTTCAGAGAGCCTGCTCAAATATTGAAGGCTGGGCCAAAAGATGGCGACTTGCCTTCAACGCAGGAAAAAGTCAGGCCACATTTATCACCAGGAGAACAGTTCCTCAGAATCTTCAACCCATCCAACTATTTGGCGAGCCGATACCATGGACCCAAACTGCAATCTACCTTGGTGTAACCCTCGACAGGCGCCTCACCTGGAAACAACACATCAGGAAAGTCAGAGCAAAGGCAGAAGGCAGAATGAGGATTCTATATCCCATTCTTAACCCGACGTCTAAACTAAAACCTGACCAGGCCATAAGACTGTACACTGCTCTGGTACGCCCGGTTCTCGAATATGCAGCGGTTGTGTGGGGAAATGCTGCTACCTCATACATCCAAAAGCTGCAAACGATTCAAAATAGAGCAATACGCTATGCGTATAAACTGCCCAAAGAGACCCCGACCACAGTGCTACACGAAGTCAGTGGTATGGAAAAATTAAAGGACAGAATTAAAAAACTGGCTGCTAAGTTCTACACTAACAGCACCAATTCATCAAATCCACTCATTGCTCAACTAGGCAACATACTTCATTTCAATGACAATATCAGGTGGCCAGTCCACCTCATTCAGTAACCATCTCCGGAGATGACAATCCAAATAAGCCACACCGACAAAGACAGCCAAAACAAAAATCTGGAAGGAGATGCACCAAGTGTAAGAACTTCCCCACACTCCAGGAGAAAAGCCACCTGGGTAATGATAGTCGTAGTCGTAGTCAGCGACGGCGACTACCTACCTCTCACTCTCGACCAGTGACTCGTATAGACAACGTGCAGTATGGTG
This sequence comes from Vandiemenella viatica, assembly GCA_031002005.1. Taxonomy (NCBI): domain Eukaryota; kingdom Metazoa; phylum Arthropoda; class Insecta; order Orthoptera; family Morabidae; genus Vandiemenella; species Vandiemenella viatica. The sequence goes on from JARYHS010007520.1 coordinate 10,533, forward strand.
AAGAAGCGGCGTCCTGTCTCACCGCTGCAGACACCGTCACGCCAAGCTGAGTCGACATCAGGCGAAGTTGCTACGGCGCAACATGGGACCACAGCACATGAGCACAGGGAGGCTCAGTCTACTCCCTGCGCAGCCACTGCCGACGTGCGGTCTCCCAAGTGCGTCACTCCTACGACAGCTAACGCGGGCAGCTATGTTGGAACCCGCTCACGTCGATCCCAGGGATCAGACACCGCAAACTCATCCTGGACAACATGGTCGTCACCAAGAATTGAAGATGGATTTGACGACCCCGACTTCGAGGAGGCGGAGACCCTGATCTATATCCGTTGTACATCCGGCAAGTACAGCGAAATCTTCATGGCAAAAGGACAGCACACATCCCGAAGCTGGTGGAAGAAATACCTAGACGCCCAGGTTCAACCATGCATAATCCAACTCCGAGTCAAGTCCGGGAGTAAAGAGTATGCATGTGAAATACCAAGTAACATGTTCCTGTGCATCCTCAGCGACGAGAAGTTCGGTCACTTCGCCACGCCCATCACTGACAAGAAGAATGACTGGTCACGGTTTGTCAGCCTTCCTGTCATCCTCAGCAAGGATTTCAGAGAGGATGACTATTTTGAAGACCTACATCGGGTGCTATATTGCAAACCACACCAACTATCATCTTCGTCTAGCCAGGAAGATGAGTCTCAAACCTCAAGAAAAGACGGAACTACCGCCGGCCTTAAAGGACCGGAATCTCCAAGAACACCGTCCTTGCCCATGCACCTCGACGCCACGCCTAGTCCAGACCACCAAGTAGTGGCATCGCAAGCGCCGTCAGGATTGACACCGGACAACCTGCTCGTAACATGTGCGAGCCCATCAGAGTTAGCGGCGGTTAAGGATTTCCTCGAGAGCCATAGCATTCAATTCCAGCTCGTCCAGTATGGAGGCGCAGGGCTTCCGAAAAGTGATAGCATCCCAAACACTGCTTCGCCAGAGGAAGCAACCAACCGAGGAACGGAGGTCACCCCAGATGAAAACCTCCCACCACCTACAGAACCCAAGCAGTCAACGCCATCGGAAATCAATGATGTTGAGGCAGCCAATATCCAAGTTAAGAAGCAAAACGGCCGGAGCACCAAGAAGAATCCCCGCAGGAAGAAATCATCATTGTCAACTGTTGACCAATGCTTCAGGTGCCAGGGATTCTGGCATCGATCAAAGGATTGCCGGAACCAAGTTCGGTGCGTTCGCTGCGGGGAAAATCACAGCGTGTTGGTGTGCACCAGACCACGCGAAGCGACACCAACTTGCGCCAACTGCGCCATGGACCACGCGGCTAGCTACGGGGGCTGCCCACTGAGGAGGAAGCTGCAAACGGCTATCAACAGGAGCCGCCCCCAAACCAGCACAGAGAAGATCACGACGCCACCCAGAGCGCAGAAGGATAAGACCACCCACGGCCATGTGACCAAGCATAACCACCAAACCAGACACGATGAGCATCTACACAACAACCGTTGTCAATGCCAGCAACAAGAAAATCAGCTAGGGATGGTCGTACAACTGCTCACGCAGTTGTTAACTACGCTCATCCCCACCAGGCGATAAGAATAAGCAAGGGTTTCCCTCTAAGGTCATTATATAATGGCCAAAGCCGGGTTTTTCCCTAAAGTGTATATCATGTTTCCCAAAACCAACCATTTGTTACAGTAGATAAAGCTACAGACAGTAGCGGGGCTACATAAAGCCGTTGAGGCAGCGGAAAAAAAAAAAAAAAAAAAAAAAGCAGCGAAACCAGTCTGTTTTTGTGATTTTGAGAAGAAATAACCAAGAATAGACCTGATGAAGACAACCGAGCAGGTTGTCGAAACGTCGTCGTTTTATGACACCATCCGGCTGGACTCCCGAGAAACTTTTATTGAATCAATACGCCGGGAAAGTCTCCATTTACATATGATTTTTATGTATTTTTGTTATTCATTATTATTTTTATATTTTTGTTTTTCTTGCTTTGGCTGGCACGACTCCAAAAATAACCAATTAAGGCAAAAATTTCAATAACAGTAATGTAAAATATTGTTCATTTAGATTTACTTTCTTCTAAGCAAGCTATGAAGTTATTTTAAAATTTTCAATGTGTTTTTTTGGAGGCGGGATTTATGTTTTTCAAACAATTATATTATTTTTAAATTTTTTGTGGGTATTATATTTGGTTTTGTATTTTAAATACTCCACAGCAGTTCTCATTTTGCAAACTTCCTGGTAGCTCAGTGGTTAAAGCGCTTCCTTTCATAAAAATTCTGTCTTTATATACCCCATCAACTTCCATAACAGGGTTAATTGGATGCTGTGTTATAGAATGTCAGTTTACATTTTGGTCCAGGCTGTGTTTCGACCTAATCATAACATCTGTTAAATCTGCTGCTCGATAATCGAAACATGTAATATCTGGGCACTAATACATACCACATACACAAATCTGTCTCTGGAATATATATATGACTGTTCAGGCATCACACAAAAAATATAGATTTCCAATTGTTTTTCACAATGTGAAAGCTTGGAGTCCAAGTTGAAATATCAGGTCCATGTTGAGACAGGACACATTTATTTTATGAATATTCTGCCATGTCTTAAAAATAGCTTAATTGATTTTGAAGTGATTTAAAACTGGATTTTTGTAAAAAAAAAAATATAAATTAAAAGGGGTGGGGTAAAGGAAAGAGGGCTTGGACTTCTGTATACCATAGTATACGTGTGTAAATTTCTATAAATATCAGATAAAAACGTAGGTATATATAAAAACGATTAAGGGCTGTAGAGGCGAAGAATATCTTGGTTTTTGTAAAGTTAGTGTGGACAATATTTTTCTCTTTGTTTTAAAGTATACATATTCAAAGTTCCGTTGAAACAAGATAAAAACTGTAGCATTGTGTAAAGAATATTTGCAAAAACTAAATGGGGTAAGGGATCAAAATGATACAAGCAGTGGTTACGGGTAACAGTTCGACGAAGATGTCTTTGATGTGAATTGTTTGGTTCTTCATCGTACTTTTAATTGTTGATATTGCACGAACAAAAAATTTCAGACTAAACAATGTGAAAAACTTGTATTTTGTTATATAAAAATCAATGTGTTTTTGTATGCTCGTCCTCTATGCGTTCCTAAAACATTTATCCGATTGCGATGAAACTTTGGTGAATTATTGTGTGTACGCGTGCGAAGGTTTGTGACCAAAAAGAAAAATTCAAAAAAATCACCCCTTCTCCCCCTTTACTTTTATACGAACCCACAATTTTTATGCGATTTCGATGGAACTTTGCACATGTAGACTTTAAAATAAACAGAAAAATACTGTCAGTATTTGGTTTTCAGGAACCCAACCCGTCTCCCCCCTTCCACCTCAAAATTAAATTTTTGCCAATTTTTTTTAATTCACATCCACAATTTTTATTCGATATCAACTGAACTTTTCACACGTATACTTTAAAACAAAGAGAATAATACTGCATACATTTCATTTGCGAAAACCCAACCCCTCTCCCCCATTCCAACCCCTAAATTTTTGTCAACCCACAGTTTTTATCCACTATTGAAGAAACTTTGCATATGTCTACTTTAAAACAAACAGAAAAATTCTTTCTATATTTGGTTTTCATAAACCCTACCTCTCTGCCCCTTTCCATATTATTAATTTTTGTAAATGTTCTTTGTACTTATCCACAGTCCGATTTCAATGGTCCTTTGCACATGGATACTGTAAAACAAACAGAAAATTACCATCTATATTTGGTTTGCGAAAACCCAACCCCTCTTTCCCTTTCCTCCCCCTAAATTTTTATCAATGTTCTTTACACATACTCACAGTTTTTATCCAATATCGACAGAACTTTGCATACATATACTTTGAAACCAACAGAAAAATAGTGTCTTCATTTGGTTTTCAGAAACACTCCCGCTTTCCGCCCCCTTATTTTTTAAACGTTCTTTATGCATACTCACAGATTTCAATGATCCTTTACACACATATACATTAAAACAAACAGAAAAGTACTGTTTAAATTTGATTTTCGGAAACTCAACCACTCTCACTCTTTCCTCCCCTTAATTTTGTCAATGTTCTTAATACAAAGCTACAGTTTCTAACTGATTTTGAAGTTACTTTACACACATATACTTTGAAGCAAATAAAAAAGTACTGTCTACCTATGGTTTACAAAAATCCAACCCCTCTTCCCCTTTTACTCCCACCCATCTTAATTTCAAAAGTTGTTTTTAGAAACTCACAGTTTTTACACAATTTTTGATGGAACACTGCACACCTATACTTTAAAACAAAGAGAAATGTGTTGCCTACATTAGGTTTACAAAATCCCACCCACTAACATTAATCACTCTCCTTAAACAAAATTTACACATGAAACCATTAAGTTTTTCAATTATTTGGTACATGTTAATGTGTCTGTTTTCTATATGCCTACCCACTTAAGAAATAAAAATAGGGATTGCAACGCATGCCGGCCAAAGCTAGTATATATATTGGTACTGCGAATCTATCCAACATATGATATGTAAAGTCATCAAATTCTTAAAAATCGTTTTAACTATTCCAGTATTAGAATGCACCTCAGAACGGTCATTTTCGGCAGAACGGAGAACAAAAACTTATTTGATGAGTGCTATGACTCAGCAAAGATTGAATGATCACATAGTAGCGCACGTAAACCGAAAAATAGCGGGTGAAGTGTACCTACAAGACATTGCTGATATGTTTATAAATAGAGCTATAGTGCCACCAACTACGTTTGTATTAAAAAAAATATATATATATATATATATCGTTATATAAATTATAAATGTAGCTTCCTATAAAGGCTTATTAGTGTTCATCACATAATTCTTTTTAAAGTTGTATACATTAAGTAGGTACTAATACATATCTACAGCTAATAAAAATTATGTTACACACTGTTAATATAATGATTTCATGAAAGGATGTAGGCTTTTTCATTGAGTCAGTTGCGTAAAATCCTCTCGAGCTTTCCACCGGGACAGCGCGTCAGTAAAAGTACAAGGCGACGTTTCGGAGCCTGCCTCTGGCTCTATCTTATGGCTAACTTTACGCATAGTGATTTCATTTTTATTATTATGATAGGTACAGTTCTTTATTGTTTAATCTACTATTTTTCCCCGTCTTTTTTTCCCCCTCTGTATATTAATTACTAGCTGTACCCGCGACTTTGTTCACGATAGCGATCCTAGCGGACACAAATCAAGTCCAATAATAAATCCTGATTTCTAATAAGAATTCACAAATCATTGGTTACTTAATTATTACTATTATAAACGTGAAAATCTGTAAGTTTTGTTACTCAATCACGTTAAAATGACAGAACTCATTTTAATGAAGTTTAGTGTGATTTTTGGTCTAGAACAAAATATGCAAAACGCAAAATCTTTCTTTCCTACTCTGCCTGACTTTCGCTTATAACTTGAAATCTATTGAATGGATTGAGATGCTATTTTCACTAGTATGTAAAAATAGTTGGTGCCGGCGACTTCTTTCATGTTTGTCAATAATTTTGAAGTTTTTTTTAAATTTAATTTGCTTGAAACCCTAAATATTTCCGGGATAAAAAGTAGGTTACTCCCTCCAAAATAGACAACCCGCCAATGAAAGTCTCGTCAAAACTAGATCACACTCTTTGCCGTTTGTTTTTTAATGTATCATCAAATGAGCATGAGCACCCACGAGGTTTTTCCAAAAGTCGGCACCCTGGTTGGAGAAAATTCATTATAACATTATTTGATTATCTAATAGAAGTGTTAATAACTAGATTTATCGTATACTATAATGTACACAGTAAAAACTGATTACTATCATAAAATAAAGTTATATTAATTAAGTAATTAATATTTCTGGCTGATACTGAAACGTTGTTGTGTTCGAGATGAATACATTTTGAGCAACTAAAGAAAAATTACGTTGTATTCACAGTTAGAGGCTAATTGGGGAAATTTCTTTAAGTTATTGTTCACACACAGAAGTAATTTGGAGAACTTTCTTCTTTTTTTTCGTGGCGCAAGAAATAAATGATAGTTTCACACCGACAAAAGGCTCACATAGTTAGGTTTTCTTAATTTTTTTGCAGTATTGGTAGTCCACAAAATTTTTGGAGTTTATTTTCGAAGAAATAATAGTACAGAAGTTGTTAAAAAAAATACTTGAAATTAACTGTGTATTCTAAGAAATGTCATAGTTGCCTTAAGATGAGAACATAAATGTACTGTGAGCGATTGCGGCAGGGCAGAATTTGATTAAAATTGAAGCTATTCATGAAAAACAAACTATACACCAAACTGGTTCCAAAAGAAACCTTCCTTAAGCCTGTACGATTTCAGATATTTGAAACTTTTTTTTTAAAATTCTAGCACCTTGTAATACTATAAACAAAAACAATGAAACCAGTTCAGGGGCGGATCCAGGGGGGGGGTCAAGGGGGCTCAAGACCACCCCCAAAAGTACTGTAGGGCCACCTCCGACGTTTTCATTTTGGACACCTTTTTTTTTTAGGTCTGCGGATTCGAGGGCACTATTAATACTACCATTTGCCATACTCGAGGCCAACTAAAGCCAAAATCCACTTAAGGCAAGCCCCCCCCCCCCCCAAACCAAGGTCCGCTCAAGTCCCACCCAAAGAAAAATTCTGGATACGCATCCAGTTCCATTTGTCAACATCTTAATTTCTATTCCAGTAGAGTGCCCTTCATTTCTGATGCAGTGGTACAGAAATTTCAGTCCTATATATACTCTTGTCTAATTTAGAATCAATGGCTTAAACGCAGGGGCTTTTGCCTAGCAAGAGAATCATGTTTATCTACTTCCACAGTAAGCATGTAGCAAATATCATAAATAACAACATGCGAATCCCGAAACTAGAATATTTTTCAATAAATAGTGCCTCTTGTCCCATGATGTCTTGGTAAACATAAAGGAAACGTATGCTCTGGCTGTTTGTATCATTTTACTCCAAAGAGTTCAAAGAAAATTTCAATTTTTTCATATGTTGATAAATTTGCGTCAAACATGCCTCAAAAGCTTGTGAAGTACCTATCACCAGGTGATGAATAAATATCAGTAAGACGTGGATTAATTACTGTGAACAGGCGTCACAGTCAGTGATGTTTTCAATGTAGACTAGATTTAGCGACGTGTCATCAACGGAGAGGACACTACAGACGGGAAGTGAGTGATTTTAGAATCGAAATGACTGCATTTCTCAGCAAATAAGCACTAACGCATTAGGAGCTATTTCTAAAGCTCAGAGAAATCACCGACGAATAATGGTTGAAGTTTTAAACGAAGTTGCTTATAGAAAATATTTTTCTTCTGGAATAATCCCCAGAAAGTAGCGTATACAGCCTGACTCTCTGTCATACATGTGATGACATTGATTTTCCATAATCCTAAAGACGTGTGCTATATTAACACAGCTGTCCCGCCTCTAATGAACGACCTTGATGTCAATGAGTTAAAAAAACGTAAGTTAAAAAGAAACACAGCTTCCTCTTTCCAATATACCGTTTTTTCAAATCTGTAATATGTTTGCTAAATAACTAAGAATGTAGGATTTATGCCTTAAATGGTAGCTAAATAAACAAGAAGCGTAGGTACGGAAAGGTATTCGGTACTAATATATATTTACTATCCCAATAAAAGAAACAGAAGCATCAAAATAATATAATAATAATAATACGAGACCATAATGAGACAATGTGGTTAGGACATGGTATAGTACAGATGACAGTATGCAATATCGGGCGGACATTAACAGCTGGACGAGTGATGAGTAAACTATCTGGCAAGCAGTTGATTGTTGCACTGTGTGTACAAAACATCGCAAGAAATATGGAGAATATTGAATGCTGACAGTTGCATACTTGCTATACTAATCTGCCTGTTAAGAAGTTTGTTAATTACATGAATGTTGTTGAGAGACTAAAACTGGCGGGCAAAATTTTGACCTCAGAGCTTAATAAATATTGCAGGATGTTTCCTTTCATCGAATATATACATTTTGTTAATTATGCATGGGAGATTGGGATAAGAGAATATCAACTTTAATCAGAGTAACGTTTTATTCTGAGTATTATTGTAATGAATTATTGCTTCACTTGTATAAGCTCTTCCTTGGTTGAGTGATTGTTTTCTTCACTCTGCTTGCCTGTGTTTCCTCAAACATGAATGTCTTTAAGGTAATTCAAAGCAATATTTGGCACATGTATTTTATAAAATTCTGTTGATAGTGTCACCAGACATACTTCCAAATATCACAAAATTATATATGATTCCCGTTGCCATTAGCAATATCAAAATGTCTCATATACTTGAACATTATCATACGAGGTGCATTCAAGTTCTAAGGCCTCCGATTTTTTTTCTCCGGACTGGAAAGAGTTAGAAACATGCGCATTGTTTTAAAATGAGGCCGCGTTCATTGTCTATACGTCCCAGAGATGGCAGCACCGTACGGCAGATGGAATTTTACCGCCAGCGGCGAGAATGAGAACTGTTTTAGATACTTTAAAATGGCGACGGGTTTTCCTTACGTGGAACAGCCGTGAAAGTCATTCCGTTTTCCTGAATTATTGCGGGTGTGTAAACCAAATGAAATTCAATCGACAGTTGAAGGAGGACATGTGGTGATGGAGAGATATGGAATGTGTCGAAAGTGCGTTACGTGGGTGCCACAATTTAATGGAAGGCAGCAAGAACATCGTGTGACAACAAACCGAAACAACCTTGGGCTCGCAACAAGGCCGGTTTGACGACCATGAGTCCAGAAAGTGGAGAGGAATTGTTTTGGGGGGGGATCGCCGGAATGGACTGTTGAACAGATCCCTTCAAAGTGTTAGCATTTCCGTGGGTTCTGTGCTAACCATCCTGCATGACGACCTTAAAATACGAAAAGTGTCATCAAGGTGGATGCCACGAATGCTGACGGACACCACAAGGCTGCCCGTGTGGCATGTTGCCAAGCAATGTTGACGAGCAACTGAATAGCATGAATGGGTTTTTGTCGGTTGTGACAATGGATGAGACGTGGATACCATTTTCAATCCAGAAACCAAAGCGTCAGTCAGTTCAATGGAAGCACACAGATTCACCGCCACCAAAAAAATTCGGGTAACCGCCAGTGCTGAAAAAATGATGGTGTCCATGTTCTGGGACAGCGAGGGCGTAATCCTTACCCATTGCGTTCCAAAGGGCACTACGGTAACAGGTGCATCCTACGAAAATGTTTTGAAGAACAAATTCCTTCCTGCACTGCAACAAAAACGTCCGGGAGGGGCTGCGCGTGTACTGTTTCACCAGACAACGCACCCGCGCATCGGAGCTAACGTTACGCAACAGTTTTCTTCGTGATAACAACTTTCAAGTGATTCCTCATTGTCCCTACTCACCTGACCTGGCTCCTAATGACTTTTGGCTTTTTCCAACAATGAAAGACACTCTCCGTGCCCGCACATTCACCAGCCTTGCTGCTATTGCCTCAGCGATTTTCCAGTGGTCAAAACAGACTCCTAAAGAAGCCTTCGCCGCTGCCATGGAATCATGGCGTCAGTGTTTGTGAAAAATTTGTTCGTCTGCAGGGTCGAGAAGTAACGTCAGTTGTCAATCGATTTCGGGGTGAATAATTAATTAGAAAAAAAAAATCGAGGCCTTAGAACTTTAATGCACCTCGTATTATCAACACGTCCCTTTGAAGTCAACTTGCGCATGTTTATCATTCAACTTCATCTTCAGAAACAGATTCTTGTTTGGGAGTGTAAAAAACCTTGACTTTAGTTACTAGTTGAAATGAAGAGAAAAGTATTCGTGGAACAGAAAACCCGACTGTGCACAATTTATAAAATCAACGAATCCAAGAGACTCATAAGTACTGTTTGAGGTCACCAACAAATTTATTACAATAATCACCAAACGAGATACTAATGCACATGCTATTGCAAACAACGGATGTGTGCCGTGTCCACAATGCCGATTCATTGTAGATTTGACTGCCACCGTAAGTAAGTCAAAGTACCTTCCAAACTGAGCACAAGAACAATGTAAAATTAAATGTGTTAGTCGAACTTATCTCTATTTATAGTAGATATTTGAGACATGTAGAACAAAACAATTAACTTACAAATATGCGCCAAAACGTTTCAGTTTGTGGTTGCCATTGGTTAGTTAAATGGAAAATCGGAAAATTGGTCTTTTCTTATGGTTTGAGGATAAAAACATATTTGTGTACCACTTTACCTGTATATAGTATCATGGGAAGACAACAGATTGTTGAAGTCATTTAGAATCACTACCTTCCAAAGTAAGAAGAAATATGAAATAAAATGTAACACATTACTTAAACAACTTATACTCCATCTATAATGAAAATTTGAGGTATGTTAACATAATAGGGTTTAAATCCATTTCATGTTGGGATAGATAGGTAGTTAATATGAGGGAATTCACGAATGATTATTATCATTCGAGTGTAAAACTGTATCAGTGTACAAGATTTAGACTTTCTAAGACTAAGTGAAATACTTTAGAGTGTTGATGATCATTATTCGATGAAATTTGCATCTGAATAACTTCAATACTAAGAGCATAGAAGAAACAATATTGCATGATTTAACTAAATATTTTGATATCTGGTTATAACTGAAATCTGAAACATGCAGCACCAAGCGTGGTGGGTGAGCGGTAATGCTGTGGCCTCACAACCGGGAGGATGCGAGTTCAAATCCCCATTTGCATCAAGACTTGGGTTTTCAATGGTTTCACCAAATCACTCTAGGCAAATGCCGGGATGCTTCCATATGTAATAAAAAAATCTTCAGCAGCAACTTTTTTCTCCATAAACATAAGAAAAAGGATGTAAAATTAGTTGCTTGAAGACAAAAAGTCTTTGTTGAGTCATATTTCAGTGTTAATAGATTTTGATTTTACATGCTCTTTAATATGTTCTTAGAATGCATAAACAGTAAATAGACCAGATGAGGAACTAGAAGCTTTCAAATTAGGATCATAATATTTACCAGAAGAAATATGCGAGGCCATCATTCTTCAACTCTTTTGAATCTGAGGATAATTAAAATGGGGAAAACAATTCTACAACTCACTAACTTAAATACGCCCAATGTTTTACCTATATATAAAATATTAACCAAACATACCAATTGTTATCGGCATGTAATGTAGTCCCTTAAGACTTACAGCTTCAATCTGATAGAACCGAAACATTTTAGAGCTATGGGTCCACATTGACTACTTCTATTTAATGTATCACCGAGTATTTTTCCTGACTTTAGACATAATACGGTCTGACTTTTCTTCCATGATGTCCAGTAGAACTAACTAATACAATTACAGTTCTACTATGTAGTAATAATTAAACATAATTAACTGTTAATAGTTCTTGCAGAGAGCTACGGTGTTGTAGCATATTTCAATAATTTCGTAGTTAATATTCTAGTGAGGGCAAGCCAGCCTCGGTGAGCTACAGGCCTGAGCGGACGAGGAACATGAGAGCGCGTTTGCAGAATCTGAACCCTTCCTGCAAGGCCACAGAGGCCAGCAGTTTTGACTCTGAGAAACAAGGTTCGAAATGTTCTGGGACCTTCTAGAAAGACGCCTCCAACTGGCCAATTAAACTTTGCATCCACACCGCGTGATGTGAACTGGCCAATGGGAGACAGTCACCCCACCCTGAAGCGACAGTAGAGTGACGCGTTCTGTACTCGTCCTCACGCAGTTTCATTTTGAAGATCACGCCGTAAACTTGCCAATTTTTATGAAGCCAATGACTTAGGCAGTGTTAGAAATTACACCACCATCTCCACCCATCGTATGCTCACGAGGCGAGGCTTGTACCAACCCTCCCGCTATTTTATTCAGCCATTCGGCTATAGTGAGGAAACACATTCCGTTTCTGTGCATATTAAGATGTACCATTCAACTGTATCAATCCACTTGTCTCTCCGAAGAATAACATCTCTGAAGTTATTTGCAACAATACCTCAAGTCAGTAGTTAGAGTGATTTCTAGTGCTTTCCAGCCCGTACTTGCGGACGCCAACGGGAAGAACCAAAAGTTGACGGCGAGGAGGCTGGACGAACTTACGTGCACGCTGGGTAAGTCGAAGGTAATACTTCGCTCGGCCATTACCACGCGACAGTGTGTTTTAATATCAGTTAATCTATTTCTGGTATAGTTAACTTTGTAAACAAATTGCAGTATTTAATTCTTTAATTTAATTACAATGGAACCCAGGCTAGAGCAACAATTTTCCCACACACATATTCACATTTTTCCCCTTCCTGATTTTTTTTTTTTTTTTTAAATTTAAATTCTTTGAGTGCAATTTCATCACCTGCCTACTTTTTCCCTTTTATGAATATACATTAAATTATTTCGCCATTATAGGTAAGTTATTCAGTACATCTCTTTGTAAATACGAGGCTATATTTTTTAAGTAAGTACCGTTTTGTCACACCGTGGCTGCAGCGCTACGGTCGGCGTTCCGCGCATGCGCACTGGGTACCTGCAATCTCTTGCCTACGCACTGACGCCATTACAGTCTAATTCTTCCTTGTTTACGTTGTTCACTGAGTGTTTAAGATGCCTACGATAATCGTGAGTCCCGCCGACTGTGAAGTACGGGCTGTTATAAGATTTCTTTGTGCTAAAGGCCTAAAACTGATCGATATTCATCGTGAGATCTGTGCAGTTTACGGACAAAACATTATGAGTGATGGAATGGTGAGACAGTGGGTGAGAGCATTTAAAGATGGCCACACAAATGTGTATGATGAACAACGGAGTGGGGGTCCTTCGGTCGTTAATGAAAGTTTGGTGCAGAAAGTGGACAATAAGGTGAGAGAAAACAGACGCTTTACGATTTCCTCCTTGTGTGATGACTTTCCTAATGTTTCTCGTAGTGTTTTGTATGGCATTGTGACCGAAGCACTTGAATTACCGAAAATTGTGCTCACGTTGGGTACCGAAAATGTTAACGGATGTGCACAAAACCAAAGGTTTAGGCAGTGCATTGACTTTCCTTGAGCTGGTACCACAACGATGGTGATGATTTCTTAAGCCAAATTGTTACGGGCGATGAGACATAGGTGGCCTACGTCACACCTGAATCAAAGCAACAGTCCATGGAATGGCGGCATTCAGATTCACCCAAAAAAGTGAAGTTCAAGCAAACGATTTCTGCCCGGAAAATCATGTGCAAAGTTTTTTGGGACAGAAAAGGAGTATTGCTTGTGGAATTTCTGCCTCGTAATGAGACAATCAATGCAGCAGCTTATTGTAAGACATTGACAATCTGCACCGTTCAATCCAGAACAAATGACGTGGCAAGTTGAGCAAGGGCATCGTTTTGCTGCATGACAATGCCCGTCCACATGTGGCTAATCAGACCAAAGATCTCATCACTTCTTTTCGATGGGAAACTCTAGAATCATCCTCCGTACAGCCCTGATCTGGCGCCCAGAAACTACCATCGTTCCTGCACTTGAAGAAACACCTGGGCGGTCAGCGTCTTGAAGACGATAACGAAGTCAAAACAGTTGTGATGCAGTGGTTAACAAGTCAGGCGGCATACTTCTATGAGGAGGGTTTTCAAAAACTGGTACTACATTATGAAAAGTGCCTCAATATTGAAGGGAATTATGTAAAAAAGTAGAGTAAGGTACAGACTTTCATGTAAAAATAAAATTATTGAGATATATTTGCACGTCTTTTTTTTAATTTCAAAACGGTACTTACTTAAAAAAACATGCCTCGTATATGCTGTAGCACACCTGCGCGACTACAACGCAGTCTATGTTTTATTCCCGAGTGACACACTCACAAACCACAGGCTCGTCAGTTTCATGCGAATCCTCGTGTGACTACAGTCTGATGATTCAGTTTACAATAGGGTTACCAGATGTCCCCGTTTGCCGGGGACAGTCCCCGTAATTAACTCTCTGTCCCCAGATAGATTTCGTTGCCGTAATGTCGCCGGATTGTTACTGTTGTCCTCAGAAATTTTATTAATCAAGTGAGAATTCTTTAAAAGCACTGATTTTCTAATACACTCATTTAAAGCAAGAGATATGAAGCGCATTTTTTCCTTGTACGTGCCTAGGAATAAAAGAAAATTACAAGGATATTGCGTCTTGGACACAACAGCTTTGGAAAATCAAGTCTCCTTGCTGTGTGCAACATGGCTGTCTGTGATCCTCATTTAAAATACAAAATATAAACAGTAAATGGCTTTTAAGTAAACCCAACCTTTTATCATATAACTTATAAAAGTACAACGCGTAATTAGGACAAATGCTGAAAGAGTCCCCAGATTTTGGTTCAAAAGTTTCGAAGCATCACCAGATTTGGAGAAAAATTCTAGTAACCCTTGTTTACAATCAACCATTAATTCAGTTAAAATTACTTCACAATGTGGTCAGGAGTTTTATATCAACTCAGCAACTAATATTCCAAAATTCTTATTATGGCAGATGTGATAAGAACAAATGTCATTTAATTATAGCACACAGTATAACAAATAATGAAAGAGAATTATAATACATATTTTATAAAAGCACTGAATTATTGTGTACATAAGTATCAGTTAGATCCATCAAATGGTAAAATGAATTTTTATAGATATTTACTTCAAATTTAGCAAAAATAAAAGAAATAAAATCACCTGTTTTAAGGCATCTCACTAAACTGACTTAAATTGCAAATTCAATAATTTGAGCGATTTAAATTTCTATAACATGAAATGCAGCAGATTATTGATAGCATAAATAATCGATTATATTTTGCAGAATATAATTATTTTTACATCATTTGACATAAAATTAATACAGTTTTATTTTACTAAGTAAATAGTTTTAAAAAAATAATTCAACCTTATTTTCCATCACCTTGGCACTAAACATTACAGGATAGGGTGCAAAATCTTAACCAAATTTAAAACGGAATTTCTGCTCTTATAGATGGATTTTACCATATTGTTAGTTGACTTAATGTTACAATACCTCCTTTGAAAGGAAAGGATGATGTGCTAGACTGCTCCAACTATTGACCGATTCACCTACTTTCCCACACAATGAAGATCTTTTAGTGTATTGTGGATGCAAGCCTTCCAAGCATAGTTAAGATTGAACCAAATTAGTGTGGTTTCATGAAAGGCACAAGGATTACTGATGCTATTCGTGCCACTCATCTTTTACTGGAAAGAAATCTTGAGAAGAGAAAAGCACTGTATCTCATGGAATTTTTTATAAGACTAATAGGATTTTCTGCAATGTCTACAACTATACAATTATTTAGCTGTATAAATATTTAGCCTTATAGTGTAGCTGGGTTACAAACTATAAGTTTAACTGACTCCTTGAACAAATTTCCACAATTTTATAAGCAAAAATCTCTTTATCAGTATATACTCCATATGAATTTTACAGATAGTTGGCCACTTACAAACATTTCCTCAACCTTTACAAACGTGAAGAACCTTATCTACATACAATCTTTTGTGTGTCACATATCAAAAGCTACAAAAAATAAGGATTCTCGCTGCTATGAATACTTTTATGTATTGTTAGGTAACTACAGCTCATAGACAATTCTTTACAATGTTTACAAGCCTAAGGTTGCTAGTTGATATGGATTATTTTAATGTTATGAAGCTATATAATGGTGTAAACTATTTTCTACAAACCCCAGGATACTCACCTGTATGAGCTCTTTTAAGAATTTTGAACTTAGAAGGATCCTTAAACGATTTCACAAAGTTAACAAGTACAAGGACACTCATTTGTATGAACCGTTTTATGTGCTTTGAGGTGACCAGACCGTTTAAATGATTTTCCACAAACTTCACAAGCATAAGGCCGCTCACCTGTATGAATTCTTTTATGTTCTATAAGATAACTATTGTCAGAAAAACGTTTTCCACAAACTTCACAAGCATAAGGTCGCTCACCTGTATGAATTCTTCTGTGTCTTACAAGGTGTCTATATTCAGAAAAACCCTTTTTACAAACTTCACAAACATGAGGCCGCTCACCTGTATGAATTCTTCTATGTAATATAAGGTGACTATTGTCAGAAAAACCTTTTCCAGCAAACTTCACAACCATAAGGCCACTCACCTGTATGAATTCTTTTATGTCCTATAAGATAACTACTGTCAGAAAAACGTTTTCCACATATTTCACAATCATACGGTCGCTCACCTGTATGAGTTCTTTTATGTAATTTAAGGGAACCAGACTGAGTATATGTTTTTCCACAAACTTCACAAACATAAGGTCGCTCACCTGTATGAATTCTTTTGTGTGTTACAAGGTGTCTATATTCAGAAAAACCTTTTTTACAAACTTCACAAGCATGAGGCCGCTCACCTGTATGAATTCTTCTATGTAGTATAAGGTGACAATTGTAAGAAAAAACTTTTCCACAAACTTCACAAGCATAAGGCTGCTCACCTGTATGAATTCTTTTATGTTTTGCAAGGCTAGAATTAGAAGTAAAACATTTAGCACAAACTTCACAAGCAAACGGCCGCTCTCCTGTATGAATTCTTTTATGTATTATAAGGGGACTATTGCGAAAAAAACCTTTTCCACAAATTTCACAAGAATAAGGCCGCTCAGCTGTATGAATTCTTTTATGTATTGTAAGGTAACCAGACTGGATGTATGTTTTTCCACAAACGTCACAAACATAAGGTCGCTCACCAGTATGTATGCTTTTATGATCTACAATGTGACTATGCCGTTTAAACGATTTTCCACAAACTTTACAAGTATAAGGGCGCTCAAATGTATGAATTCTTTTATGTTTTATAAATTTATCAAACTCTTTAAAACTTTTACCACAAACTTCACAAGCATATGGCAGGTCTATCTTATGGATTCTTTTACGAGTTATTAGGACGTCAGAATTCATAAAAGGCTCTCCACACATTCTTGAAGCGTAAGGCTGCCTCAGATCATGAGTAGGAGTGACTTGATGATACCTAGAAACAAAGTAACACTGGTAGATTTAGCAAAATACCATTCCTATAGTTAATAAACCAGTTATTATTTGAAAATAGCAGACCAGGTTTCTAATAAGGTATATATAATATTATAAGAACTTGCATTTATACAGTTACAACCCCACAGCTCCAAGATATGAAGTATATCACTATATTATAGTTTTCATGTATTTAGCATTACTTTTCTATTCCATTATCTATAGATCATGTATGTAATTATATATATTAGTTGATTAGCAAGCTTGAGTATACTGTAGAAAAAATATATATTTAAATTCTTACTCACAGCTCACTCAATAAATTTGCTGAACATTAAGTACTAATTATGCTATATCAAAATATTTATATCTCTTATTACACTCTTCAACACTTTCCTATACACAAGTGCCCATTAGCTTATATAAAAACTATGTATTTAAGTAATATATATTACCAGCAACATTTTTATACCTACAACTAGCAGGGGACCTGACATTGCCTGGTCTAATCAAGACTGATTTACCCACACACTATTTTTATATCTCCAATGTGAATCATGCATACCAAGTTTTATTAATTTGACACCAGCCATTTTCAGAAGTAAACTAAACCTTGATATACCTAAACGATTCTCAGGACGGAGTGAATTGGATGCTGCAATACAGAATGTCAGTTTACAATTTGTTCCAGGCTGCATTTCAATCCAACCATATTATCTGTTAAAGCTGCCCCTCGATAGTCAAAACATCTACTAGCTGTGTCTTTATAGATATCACAACATGAATCTGTATCTGGAATATATCTGTTTGTTCCAGCATCATGTAGAAAATACGGATTTTTCATGGGTTTTCACAATGTTTAAGCTTAGGGTACTAGCTGAAATATGATGTACATATGACAGATTTTTTTTATGAACATTCTGGCATAACTTAGAAGAGCTGATTTATTTGGCAGGATTTAAAACTGTGGGTTTCTGTATCAACACTGGAAATAAAAAGGGGTGGGGGTAATTGGGAAAAGTGGTTTGGTTTTTGTAAACCTAATATAGATAGTATTTTTCGGCTTGATTTAATGTACATGTGTGCAAAATTCCTTCAAAATTGGATAGAAACTGTAGCTTTGTATAAATAATATTGACAATAATTAGGGGAGGGAAATGGGGAGAGAGATTTGGTTTTTGTAAAAACTAATGAGGTCAGGTATTTTTCTCTTTGTTTTAAAGTATATACACAAAGTTTCAACGAAATCACAAAAAAAATGTGGGTTTACATAAGAATTAAGGGGTGAAAAAGGGAAATGCGGTAATTTTTGTTAATCAGAAAACTTGTCCACAAAATAATACATATATGTGCCAACTTTCGTGGTGATCTCTCAAATGATGTCGACTGTAGCTTTGTGTAAAGAACATTGATAAAAACTGAGGGAATGTAAAGAGGGAGAGGGTGTAGAAATACTTTAAGTATTTCTAAATGGATCAGTGCTAATCACGGTATAAACCTTGCAAAAATATTTTTTACTTCTACATATTTACATTAATCACTAAGTCCACTTACATCAGCAAGTACTATTATTCGAAGATTGCAGGTTCGTTAGGCCAAAATTGAGATAAGTTTATTTCTACTATACAGCGAAAGAAAAATATCACAGAACATTACGATAACACAGTAACAAAGATTTTTTTTCTTTACATTCAATCCAGCGATACATTCAAAGACATAATAAGTAACCCAAAGAATAGCAATAATAATAAAACTAAGTGGGCCCTTCAATTATTAAGACAATCCCTTCCAGGTATAGGATCAAACGTGATACCACTGGTCGACCATTTGATCTCGATACCTTCAAAATTTATGGCGTCCTAGGTCTTTGTCTTGGGTAATTCAAATCATACTTGTATACAGTCTTCCATAAGCTAGGTGTACAAGGTAATCAGTGGTGGTTGGAATTAATACTAACAGCTATTTGATAATACATACTGATGTGCAAATATAGTGATAAACAACCAAACACCAACAAAAAAAAAAAATCCATAAGCTTACTCAGTTAGTATCGTACCAGAGCTTCCATTTAATATACAAAGCCCGACTGGATACAGGTAAATGGCAGATAAAATTATGACATTGACATATTATTCAACTCGATAAAAAAAGGTTATATCCACCAACAAAATAGAAACGTATTTACATGGTATTTTTAGCAAAATACCTAGCAAAAGGCCACTGGGCGTTCAGGACAAATTCTGACCCTAAGCACTCCAGCGTCCATACGCTTCTGTAATATAGACCTTGGTTTTTTTTTAGCCAACCCCTTTTCGTTCGCCGATTTTTATTCCATCTATCCAAACGATCAAACCAATTCTTCTTACCCCCTTCCAGACCGGATATTCTCCTTACTAGATATACTTTCTCGTTCACTCTTCGACTCATACTTCAATTTCTTTTCTCCTTTCAACTGATTCTTGGTCTTCTCTTCGTCTCTCCTAACGATGGTTTTCTCCATGACCAATCATCCAAGTTTCGTGGAAATCACCCATTCCACTTCAATCTCCATGATATGTTGGTGATTCACGACTGAACATTCTGATCTGATCGTCTGGTTCATTCACATATTCGTAGATTTGCTCATACTCTCCCAAGGTATCCTTTTCTTCTTCCACATTGCTATCATAATTTTCAACTTCTTCTGTTTCTGCCATCCCCTTCGTACCAATTGCTTCGGTGCACCGCAAAATGTTCACTTGAGGTAGTCCAATTTCGATACCCACTGAGTTTTTTCCTTGATCTTCATTCATTCTATGTTTGATCGGTTTCTCTTGCTTTTCTGTCTCTTCTATTACTCATTTAACTTTATTCTCCAGGCATGGTAATCTTTCATCTAATTTAGCCGTGATGCCAACCTGTAGGGCATCTCCACTTTCATGAACCTTAGTTTTAATATTGTTCTGAAAGATGCATAATCTCTCTTCCAGGTTGCTGTTGATTTCTGCTTTAAGAGACTTGCTGTCCGCCTTAAGTGAATGAAAATTTTCTTCAAACATGCTGATTGTTGTCTGACATATCTGCTTTAAATGAATAAATAGTTCTTCAAACTTCCAATGACTTAAGATTTTTCTCCACCTTATTCACGAGCCTCGCTAACATTTCTTCCATAGCTTTATTCTGCTCGGTCACCTCTTTTACGATAGTTTCTTCGATCACTCATGGTCAATTAAGTAACAAAATTACACACAAGGTCAGGAGACAGCCCAATAGTAGAGTTATACGCTAATCTACACTTTTATTTGTCTGCCCATAGGTGTATTGACCCCTTACTATCAAGATAAGAAATGAACAGAAAAGGAACAACACCAACGACAAACCGACTTTTTTACCAATTGTAAAGGTGCAACGCCTATAACATTCAACAAAGCGAAAAAAAGTTCCACAATGAAACAAATATATAAGACGCAAAATATCACCATTTAAAAGATATTTGTAGCAGTTGGAAGCTCCTCTACACAAATGACTGGAAAGAAAAATGTTGACAATATAGTGTTCAAAACTACTGTCTGTTATTGACGTCGGCCTCCAGGTCACTTTTTCCTAAGGTTATCCTGTAAACTATAATTAACATAAACACACATTCAAAAATGCAAAAAAAAAAATCTGCTTGCTCTATTATCTCAACAAAAAAAAATCCAAATTTAAACTATATACTCTTGGGTGAAGGAAAAACATTCAAAATGGACCCTCTATTAATTTGTAATTGCAGAAAGTTTCCCGACAGGAATATATTTACTATTATGTTTTACTTTCGTAATAGAAGCTCGGTTAGATTACTACTAGCGTGACATATGATTACACTGAATTCAATTTTCTCTATTTTTTTCCCGATTTGTTCTAGTCGGAATTTTGAATTGTTTCAGCAGTACTGCATTTACTAATTTTTTGCCTGTGAGATGTCTACTTATTTGTTTGCACCGCTCGCGTCGTCAGCTGCTGTGTATCCCTCCGAGCTTCGCCGTCCAAGTAGTTACGTTGTATTGTGCTGTTAAATGTAGTCCCGTCGTACTACGCCGACCATAGTAGCTCCTTCAGCTGCACGGATAAAAGTAGTTGCAGAAACTACTGTTGTAATGTCTTTGCATTCAATGCTGAACATATATTTTCAAACACACACTGTCTTTGGTTCGTTATATTCGCAACTGGTATAACTATAATTTTCTCACAGTTTCATAATTGTCTTATTTTATCGACTTTTAACGGTTTTGTTTCTTATTTCAACCGCTAATCACTTTCATAAGTCCTGATATACGGTTAGCCATGTAGAAATACTTTAATTGTTTCTAAATGAATCAGTACTAATTGCGGTATAAACAATTCCGTAATATTTTCTATTTCTACATATCTACATTTATCACTAAGTCCACTTATAACATCAGCAATTACTATTATTCGAAGATTGGTGGTTCGTTAGGCCAAAATTGAGATAATTTTATTTCAACTTCACAGTTAAATAAAAATATCACAGAGCATTACCAGAACACAATAACAAAGATTCTCTTCTTTACAATCAATCCAGGCGATACATTCAAAGATATAATAACTAACCCACAGAATAACAACAATAATAAAAAATAGGTGGTCCTTTAATTAGTAATATGACAAGGGGTTGAGTTTTTCTCTTTATTTTGAAGTATACATGTACAAGGTTCCAACGAAATCAGATAAAAAAGTGGTTTTGTATACAAAATTAAGGGTAATAAAAAGGGGGGTGGAGTAGGTTTTGAAATTTTTGGTCATAAACCTTCTCTTTAAAAAATAAATACGTGTCACTTTCATCATGATTGGTCAAAGGGTGTCAACATCTGGCTATTAATCTCTGATATATTAATATCCTCTTGTATATATAAGATTGGATGTTCAAATGGCATGATCTCTTTGTTAGTTTTAATATCATTATTTGTAGTTTATATTACTTCCATTGTGCAGCACATTGGTTTAATTATTTAATAATTTTCAATTTACTCCTCTGTGCAGAAAAAAATTCATTCCCTTTACTGAATATGTTGATCAAGCATACAGAGATCAAATTCGTATAGTTTAGCAGCATCTAAGTTGGCAAGGTTTTTTTTTCATAATGAATTATGAATTGCATAAATTGTCTTAATATATCTGTAAATGATTAGGCAGCAAAAGCAGAAATAGCCTGAGTAATTATTGAGTTATAACAGCTATGATAGCTATATTTGAAAATACTTATAAATATATATTATAGGTTACTTAATGAACAAAAACATAAGGTATAGAGAATTTTTTATAGAATATAATTTATTCAAATGACACTATAAATTGTGTTGTTACAACTCTTACATTGTAAAGAGCCTGTAATACAAATAAATATTAGACTCACTGAAATGATTTTAGTAAATGGGATTATATTTTAAGTATGTTGTGCTGTAATTAAAGAATTTTAATTAATAAGTTTACTGTCAGTGTTGTATTGTAATATAACTCTTTTAATTAAAGTCTTTTATAGCATAAAGCACATAGTATAATATAATGCTCTAGGGTAAGATGCTCAGTGAACCTTCTGTTTCTGCATGATATTTCGGGAATCAGTTTTTCCAACGCCATCTTCTACATAAGTGCCAGATATCCCAACTGCATTGTACCCTTATAGCCTGCCAAGTGGCCAAGTTCACTGCCTAGAATATCTGAACAACCTACCCAACCAGCAATACTTTGTATTGGAGACTGGAATTTTTCCCCACAAATTAATTTCTATTGTGTTTTCTCAACACGGACACTAACAGTTAATTTCATTTCATTTATGCTGCCTTGATGTCAGTGGTGTATAATATCTATTATTACCAATTATGAATATTGATCTATTAAAATTTCTGGTTTTAACAGTTTTCAGACCTTTAGAATCAATCTTTTTCTACCCACTATAAAACCAATACATAACATCTGAGAATTCAACCATCAATATTATGAGAAAAAATGATGTCAGTCACTGGCTAGATACTGCTTCACTATAGACACCTGATATAACTGACACTTCAGGTTATTAACCATCAAATGCGCTAATTACAGTTTATACAAACATATCATGCTGTTAAACTAAGCCACGTTAATATTAAAGATCAGTTGTTATCAAGGGGAATTTCACAAGCTTTTTTGTTTATAGGTAGCACGAAGCCTGATAAGTTCTATTAATTTATGTGAAGTATAGCAGACATTATTTCGATTTAAGGATCCACATATATTGTAATAAAACTTTGTGCTTTAATCTATATTACTTTCAGTTGTTGTCATACTAAAGGAGTTAAATAAAATCAGTTTAGTACTCTGCTAAAATAAAATTTTACTACAATTGAGACATCATTTCAAATGCTCCCTAGTCAAAGCAGTTCTATTTATTCTAATCCTGTAAAACAATAGCCTGAAATGAAATTTCATAAGTATCTGTAAGAAGTTTCTATCATACCGGGTATTAATAAAAGACTTGTGTAAATTCAAACTACATAAATATCCACTATGTGTAGAAATTGATGTACACAGTAATATCTGACTGAATTATAAACAAAGAAAAATGAAAACTAAATGTCACCTGAATCAGTAATTTTCTAATTATAAATTGTAATGGGGATGTAAGGGTAATCAGAATCTTCCTACCAAATGTCAACATAGTGGGGAGTGGTTCACGTCACCCTCTTGCCCTTGGAGTTTGGAACAACCCATCAGGCAGATGAATTACAAATATTCAATGGAATTTAGATGCAGAAGGTAACAGGAAGCCACTAACCTAAGGGTATCCGAAAGACATGTAATCCACTTAAATTACTGAAAGAATGATAGCTTCTTCCTGGGTAAATGTTCCAGAGGTAAAATAGCCCCCCAGTCTGATATCTGTGGTGCAGACTGCTCAGGGAGTAGTCATTAGAATGGATATAGACACATTCTACGAGTTCGGAGTGAGCAATGTAGATGTCTGAATAGGGCAGGTAGATTAGAAAAACTTAAAAAGGGAAGGTGGAACGACTTAAAGTTAGATATCATTTGTACTAGTGAGAATAAGTGGAAGGATGGTACAGGATTTCTGGTCTGGCAACACAGAATAATCAATGCAAAAGCTGTAGGTGGAGTTATTGGTGTCGAATTTTTAATGAATAAGAGAACAGGAAAATGGGTGAGACTAGTGAAAGAATTATTTTGATTAGGGTAGAAACTAGGCCTGGTACAATCAAATTAGTACACGTGTATATGCCAATGTCACAGGAAGATGATGAAGAAACAGGGAAAATATACACTTAAATTAAAGAATTAATTCAAAAATGAAACGGGAGGAAAATGTAATAATCATTGGTTAAAGGAACGTGGTACTTGGAGAGGGAAAAAGAGGATTAACTGTAGGAAATTTAGGTCTGGGCGAAAGATAAAAGTGAGGGAGCAGGTTGCTAGAATTTTGTAAAAAATATAAACTTGTCATTGAAAACAAATGATTTAAGAACCTTGCATAATAGATCTATATGTGGAAATGCCCAGGCGATACAGGTAGATATCACATTATATCATGGTCAAAGAGACTCAGGAATCAAGTTCTATACTGTACATCATACCCAGGAGCAGATGTAGACTAACCAGAATCTAAGAACGAAGTCTTTCTTCGCGGCATTGAGAATGTATAAACTGCTCTCGGGTGACTAGCCGAGTCAAGAGTGCGTTGCTACACGATATTTCTGGCGACTAGATTCATTGCCGCCACTTCACCAGAAGATGGCGGCAATGAATCTAGTCGCCGAAATATCGTGTAGCAACGCACTCTTGACTCGGCTAGTCACCCGAGAGCAGTTTATACATAACCAGAATCTGATAGGCTGAAGTTCAAGGGAATAAAGAAGCAATACTAACAGAACAGACCAGAAGTAAACAGACTGAAACAATTTAATGGGAGCAAAAAATTTGCAAAGATGGTAGATGTGGAGCTAAAAAGTAACTCTAATGGCGTTCAACGGAGGATGAATGGAATGGGTTGAGGAGAGAAATAATAAAAACTGGTAATGAAAAATTAGGCTTTAGGGAACAAGCCACCTGGAAACCTTGGACCACAGAAAAATCTTTGCAGTTGATGGATCAGAGAATAATGCCAGGATAAAGCAGGTAAAAAGCAGTACAGACAATTTAAAAACCAAATAAGCAGTACATGCAAAAAAAAGCAAAAGAAAAATAGCCTACAAAAAAAGTGAAGAAGAATAAAAGGAAATGGTCATAGGTTAAATGTGGCATATATGAAGATATACAGAATTTTTGAGAAATAAAGAAAAGAGATATAAACATTAAATCTGCAGATGGGAAACATTTAAGCTCAGAAGGTAGAACAAACCTAAGAAAGATAGATAAACAGTATGATAATGTTGATCTGAATAACAGTGCACTGGAATAAAAGGTTATGTCAATTTTGATGCTTTACACAATTTGGTCAAACTTTGAAGGATTTGAAAACAAATGTGGCAGTTGGGATAGATGAGATTCCTGCAGATCTTCTTAAATCTCTAGGAGGAGATGGAAGCAAAAGATTATTGAAACTTGTATCAAAAAATTATGAAACAGAAGAAATTCAAATTGATTTTAATAAAAGTACTATCTTCATACTACTGAATATAGCACAAGATGATAAATGCTAGAATTGCTGCATTATAAGTCTGGAATTCCAGGCTTCGAAATTACTGATCAGAATAATATATAGAAAAATGGAAGCGGTAGTAGAAGAGATAGTAGGTGAAGATCAATTTGAGTATAGGAAAAACTGTCGTACAAGTGATGTAATTCTCACCTAAAGATTAATACTTGTAGGGCAAATCAAGAAAAATTAAGATACTTTTATATCAGTTATTGATTTTGAAAAAAGCTTTTGATAATGTTAGGCAGGAGAAGATGATATAAATTCTGAAGACGTCAGGTCTAAAATATGGAGAAAGAAGATGCTGCGAATGTTTGGGACGACTCTAACAGCATGCACCGTGAAACAGGAGTTGAAATTATTTGAGTCGTGGGTGATAAGCAGCAACTGGGTGCTTTGTGTTCTGCATGAATACTGTCTATCAGTGGCCATTTATTCTTATGGAAAGTAGATTAAGGTTCAACCCTATATATGAAGCCAGGCAGTGGTTGCATGTTAACTGGTATATTACATGGGAGGTTTCGCAGGTTGCATGTATATATATGTACCATAGCCTCCAGTCATTGTTTCAATAATGAAACATAGTTTTGATCTAATATACATTGATATTAATCCAAAAAAAATCTAAATGAAAATCTATAATTGTAAAGTATAAGCATTATCTATAAACAAAAATAGGATGGCTGAATCTTACCTTGTTTGCAAAAATGAGGAAGAAGGATGTGTGGAGTCCTGATGCAGATGAAGCCCAGTCAAATTTTTAAATATTTGTCGGCAATGCATACAGACATATGATGGGCAGGAAACAGCTGTGAGATGTTCAAATACATGTTTTGTTAGAGAACTCCAAGATAAAAACACCTGTGCACAAATAGCACACACAACTTGTGATTCTCTTTCTTGCTTCAAAGTAATTTCACTGTTATGATAAGGTTTATGGGCACACAATGTTGACAGATCTAAGAAAATCAGACCACACTGTTCACAAATATACTGTGGAGTATTTACAAGTGAGTCATGGCAGAATATATGTCTTATTAGCAAATCCCTTGTATTGTAAACTTGCAGACACTTTACACACGTAAACTGCAGTGGCCTTGTAGCAGGTGTGTTTTCAACCACACCAGTATCCTCTTGGTCATGACACTGAGCTAGGCTTTGATGAAATCTAATTGTTGCCGTGCAAAGAAAAAAATGAGATCCTTCATAAGCATATCTACATACAAGCACATGATAATATTATAAAACCAATTACAGTTCCATTTACCAGATATATGTTAAACTGCTGCACTTTACACAAATGAAACTAAGAAAAATGGAAATGGCTTTGAAGTTATATAAATGACAAAGCAATTTGGAAAATGATTCATCACTCACCAAAGATGAAGGTCGCAATGAGTGAAAAAACGTATATGGCAAACACAAACATATACAATATTTCAGTTTTCATCTTATTCGCGTAATAGAAGCCGAGTTATGTGGTTCGGGAGGTGTGCATGTGCCGAAGTTTATCACATGACTACGTGAATTATCAATATGCCGGGAAAGACTGAGATGTTATATGCAAATATATATATCACAGTTAGTGATAAAATTATTAGTATAACAAAAGGGTCTGGAATATTAAAACAAACAGTACCATATATAAATAATTAACTAGTTAAATGATAATACTAATAACAATGAGTCATCCATATTTAAGTAATGACTCTGGGCAATGCAAACGATATTATGGAATAACCTAACAGGAGAGGTGAAGGCAAAATTCTAGCTTCTAAAATCTGG
>JARYHS010007522.1:0-14996 GCA_031002005.1 Vandiemenella viatica
AAACCCTCGCTTTTTCACTCATATATCTGCATTGGATTCTCTCAATATAAATACCCTTGCATATTAATATAAACACTTAACAATTTGGGCTGCCCGAGATCAGTTTAACCTGACCTGAATAAATTAATATTAAAATAATCGGAATCATATACAAATTGTAGTGACACGTATTATATATTTAGCAGTTCTTAGTGGAAAGCAGATTACGTACTTATTACACAGTCACCTTTCTTCTTTCTTCAAATAAATTTTGAAATATTTAGTGATTAAAAGATGTGTAAGCCTTCCTTTCATCTTGAAATATCTTTAATGAAGTTAAGTGTTTCTTAGAAGCTCTCCTGCCAACATCAGCAGAACTAAAGACAAATAAAATTGAGATCAGACTTCTTTTTAAATTGTATGATTCTTATTTCTTCCTCTTATTTCTCCTCACAATCAACACAAAACAAATCCAAAACTCCAAAGAGTTTACTAGAGCATGCGCAGTAAACACGGAATAACTAATAACCATGTGATCACCAAAGCATATTGTAAAGAATGAGAGAAATTTTCAAGGCTATTGAACCGTGTTCAGCTTCTTAACTGAATCTGAAATCTTTGGACTGAACGAAGTCTGATAACGTTGTGTTGTGTTGGTGCCATATCATCTTGTATTGAAGGATTCTGTAAAAAAATGAATTAACTCTAATTTTTTTATTTGAATTATGAGATTACCTGTTCACTTAATATTTTCTCACTGGTGGCCGGTATTCTTGTATCTTCATTTGCAGTAACCTTCATTTTGCAATTACGGCAAACAGTTTTGATTCTCATATTGAACTGGGCCATTAACAACAAACAATTTCTTACGCGACTTCATAGGAGGACTTATGCAAATTGCTACAAAACTGACATGTGATTTTGGCTTCACAAAAATAGTTCACAAGTAAGCAACATATAATTCTTTTTCAGCTTTCATATTATCAAAAGAGGTTCATGAGGACTGAACACTAGTTTTCCTTGAGGCAGTATTTTTGCCTCGGCGCTCTTCAATATTATTGTTATTATAATTATTATTATTAGTGATTTTAATTGTGATGGAGTTAACATTCTAGTGGTAATTCACCTAGTAATCTAATTACCCCATAACATTTTTTTAAATTTTCTTTTATAATTGGAGTGTTAAATTCGACCCTCATTTACTTTTCCAATTTACAAATTTTAATTTCAAACTCCTTATGCATTTTTGGTACACTCTTTGGCAAAAAAATTGACTGTCCGCGCCTGAGTCTAAGTCCCTTATTTCGCACAATGTGGCATCATTGCGCGTATTCAACTCAGCGCCATCTGTTATTCATTTCCTTAAGTCAAGCCTCGAACAAAGCAGGAAGACTCCGCCCGCCCATTGACGATTCTTCTTGGTAGTCCATTTATCATTCCCCACATTTCAGTAAAAAGCTATTGACCGATCTCGAAACAGGTAACGCATTTTCCTGTCCCTGCATTGACTATAATATTAGCCAAGATATCGCCGACCATACCTCAATCGGACGAAATTCGGTTCCAGCTACACTTTTCTTAAATTCTGATCGTGAAACATATCGTTAAAGTTGTAATTAACAAGATTGCAATAAAGCGCAGTAAAAATGAGGTTCAGTTATACATTTTATTCCAAATAATTAGCGTAAAATTATAACGATATTTATTTATATATTGATGTGGCTAATTAGTTGCAATAATGCAACACATAATGGGGTGTGTGGTCCGAGAAGTGGGTGTAAATGTTCAAAGATCCAGAGTTTTTAGTTCTACAAAACTATTGAAACGATTATAAAGAGATTATTTCGGATAATTGTCTAATGCCAGTTGAATGTAACTGACTTCCGAGGCAGGATAAGGTTGTTTACCCACTGCACGAGTCGTCTGTGAACATGAGCTCCGTTTGCTTGTGGCTAACCATCTAGTCTTGTAAACGCGTGGTCCTCGGTTCGAGTCTAGTTTTTCCAATTATTTTTTTGCATTTATTTTAAACAAGTCGAACCTACAACTGCGTTATGCGTAAAATATAACATCGACTCTTACCTGCTTTGCGTCAGGACATAACATACTTAAGGAAAGACTCGTAACTGAGTGCTTCTTAATAAACTGCACACGTAACTATGAAAGCTTTCACAGAGGTAACACTGAAAGAAATCTTCTCGGGCTTCAACATCGTAGAAATAGTGTCGTGTGGTTACGTTAGGTGGACTATAACGAGTTCGCACCATCTTCAAGGAGACGAAAAACTAAATAATATTACTATACCAATTTCTTATTATGCGTCTGGATTTACGATTCGTCGACTTCTAAGTCATTAAAGGTGGAAAGGGAATGGAGACAAGGAATGGGAAGGAATTCGGACCATGGGTTTTGGAAGAAATAATCCCGCCATTCACACGAAGTGACTTGGAGAAACGAAGGAAAATCCAAATCTGGATAGCCGGATAGGAATTCAAACAAGCTTCCTCTCGAATGCGGAGCCATAGCGTTAACGCTCAGCCATTAGGTTCAGTTTTTCAATATCTTTCGTATTTGATCTATGATGCCGTCCATAAAATTATTTAAAAAATCTATTGAAAAGTTAAAAATCGTAAATTAAAATATATGTGCAGAAGTGAGTTCATCTGATGAGAGCGGGGATATCAAAAAAAATCTCTGAAATCAGAAACGCAATTCAAATTTCATTTTCTCTCTCTCTACTCTTTTCGCCCCTCTCTCTTTTTTTTAATTTTTTTTGCTAGGGCTTTACGGCTCGGCGACAGAAAGGTCATTAGAGGCGGGATCGGATTGGGGCAAGAAACGGGCAGGAACTCGGCCATGGCCTTTTCAAGGAAGCATCCGGGCGTTCGCCTGGAGTGACTTGGGGAAACCATGGAAAACCCAGATCTGGATGCCCGGACGCGGATTCAAACCCGCGCCCTCCCGAATACGAGGCCAGAACGTTAACCGTTCACGCACCACACCCGGTACTTTTTTTTAATTTTTAGCAGCTATCAAATTCAAAGTGAATATAAGCTCCCTCTTATATGGAAGATATTGTCATATTAATCCCGTTGTTTAATGAAGTAGTATTAAACCAAAAATGACGAGCAAAATTGATCGGTTTGCTAGTAACCAAATAGATAACATTTCAGTCTTTTCGTAGAAATGTTAAAAAAAAAAAAAATTCAATTCACATTCTAATTGAGCAAAGACCTCAGACCGGATGCTAAAACTACAGAAATTTGCAGTCTAAATAAAATTTGGTAAAATAAGAAATTTCAATGTAGTTATGATGTAATTCTCTATAATATTTTCTCATTTTTTTTCAAGTATGTCTTTCAGTAAAGATTAAGAGGTAGTTGGAATGAAATTATCACGCTGAGCAATAACACAGCTAATTGTTACAAAATTTTATAAATCGGCAGTACTACTCTCCGCAGCTAGAGTGTAATTCTAAAATATCATAGTAGACGGAAACGTAGTGTTTACAAAGCGTATAATACTGGTTTCCTTGTTCCTTGCCACACTGACATTCCCGCACTGAATTTCAATTTTATGCCTCAGTTTTCCTCCTACAATGTTCTGATTGAATGCCTATAAGACTTTGCAATATTTAAACTTACAAAAGAAATTGTTGCTCGTCATTCTGAGACAGACATTATAATGTAAATTATTTGGGTTGGAATAAAATATACAGTAGCTACAGTTTGAATTTTGAAAAAACCGTGCGGCAAGAGAATCAATTCTTATCACCGATCAAGAAAAACAAAGTTACTTTCATAGCGTTTGTTGATTTAGAAAAAAAAGCTGTTGGTGATGTAAGGCGGGACAAAATGTTCAAACTTTTTTAAAAAAGTCAGGTCTTACGTATCGAGATAGAAAAATATTTTATAAGTGATATAAGAAGTGGCTATAATAAAAGTAGAGAATCATGAGAGTCACCAATCAGTTGAAAAGTGTATCAGATATGGTTGCAGTTCATCCTTACTAATATTCAACTTATATGTGGAGGAAGCTACAAAAGAAGTAAAAGAGGAATTTTAATGTGGCTTCATGAAAAAGTAGTTTCAAATATTGCCCCAGGAACCAGAGAGAACTTTTTAAAACTGTATGTATGGAGCATAGCACCTTATGGTAACGAAGCATGGACTTCAGGAATACCTGAAAGAAGGAAAATTGAAGCATTCGAAATGTGGTGCTATAGGAGGATGCCGAAAATTAAGTGGACAGTTAAACCACGAAATTAATATGTTTTGTAAATGATGGCTGACGAAAGAAGTTTGTGGAAGAATCGTACACAAAGAAGAAACAGATTCGTGGGTGGTTTTTTAATACATTTGGGATTGGTTATGTATGAAGCAGATAACGGTGGACGTGTTTTAAGAGAGGTGTTTTGAGATGAAGGGGATAGTGCAAAATAAGATGGGATGGTGGTTTATATCAAACCAATCGAGAGACTGACGACAGTAAAAATAAGAGATGAAATAAGACAGAAGGTGCCGGCCGATTGAGACCTACTCCCCCGAAACACATCGATGGGGCCGACAGCTTAGCGTCCAAATCCGGCGGACGAGTCACTGTCAGAAGTTCCATACGCGCTACAGAGAGGTTTGGGATTTAAACCAGGACTTTCGTGCACCATCTGATAATTAGTAATAATGCACCGCCACCGAAACATGCCCTAGTTCTAAAAAGTTCTTCAACCACCGGAGCTCAAATCAGGTGACGCCGCGCATCATCACGGAGCTATAATGACCCGAAACGAGGAAGTTGGCTATAGAAGTGTAGCATTTAAAAATCAACCTTTCACCTCCGTCACATGCTGTTTGGTGCAGACGCGTAAATTCCAATTGAGGTAGCTGACTCAATCTCATACCACTGCGGTGCAAGACAATCTTCTTATATCTATCACCTTAGTAATATATGAATTTTATGAGCGGAACCGAATATAAAGCATCCAGCATCTTTAATTCATTTAATTTATAGCTGCTGAAAATATAAAAAAATGGAGAGAGGTTGAAAATGAGAGAGAGAGACAGATTTTTTTTTTTTAATTGTGTTTCTGATTTCAGAGATTGTTTTGGAAACTCACCCTCTCATCAAATTATCGCACTTCTACCGACATTTTATCATTTACGATTATTAACTTTGCTTTAAGTAGATTTTTAAATAATTTTATGGATGTAATCGTAGACCAAATACGACTAGTAATGAAAAAGTGAAGCTAATGGTGTCGCATTCGGGAGGAGACGGCTTCGAATACCTCCACCTATCGAGATTTGGGTTTTCCAAAATCACTCCAGGCAAATGGTGGTATAGTTCCTTTAAAAAGCCAAGGCCGAATTTCTTCCAGTTCCTTTTCCGCAGTCCTTCCCCGCCTCTAACGACCTCGACGTTGACGAAACGTAGTGCCATAAGAAGGAAAAAAATTGAATGGGAAGGAGTCATTGTTAGTCGGGTTAATGCAAGCTGCGACCACAACAACTACTACTACTACAGCTACTGTAAAACGCTGAAAAAACTCAGAAGTTCAATTCAGAAACGAAGAAGACGAAATGTAAGCAAGGAAGCAAGCATTGCTCACGACATAGCTGGTCCACACGTTGCTTATCACACCGTCGATCTTCTGCAAAACTTTGGTTGGAAAATAATCACCCACCCATCATACAGTTGCAGACTTGGCCCACAGTGACTACCACCTTTTCCTAAGCTGCGAAAATATTTGACTGACTTAGATATTAAAGATGAAGTTCAATGCTTGCTCAAAGACATGAGGCGAGCATACATTCTTTTCCCTTTTTTGCTTATGGTTTTACGCGTTGTCGACATCGAGATCATTAGAGGCGTGAAAGGAGTTGTAGCAAGGATTTCTCCAATGGCCTTTTAAAGGAACCTTTCCAGTATTCACATAGAGTGATTTGGGGAAATCAGTGAAACCCAAATCTGGATGGCCGGACGAGGATTCGAACCCGCAACCTCCCGAATGAGAGGCCAGCGCGTCAGCGCTTATTCCACCACGCTCCATTATTTTTATAAACTGTCACTGCATCTACAATAATGCGTGTGCCGAATTGTGAAGATGGAGAAAAAATAAATGATTGCTCAATCTTTCCAAAAGAGTCGATCGTGATAAATTATTACGTGTTATTTAGTGTTATAAAGGTATTCTTCTTGGCCGAAGGAAATAGGAAGTTGGCACTTACTTCCTCTTAGACGTTGCCACATCTACTTCTTCCAGTGTTGCCACGATTTCTGACTTCTGGCAGTGCTGTGGTAATTTCCTATTCAAGGAAACGTATCTTACAGCTAGGCGGTATCAAGAGAACAGACACATTGCCTAAATAGAAATTTACTTTCCTTCCCCGTCTATCTATCATATTTTTATTTGACTGATTATTTCTGTTATAACAGTTTGATTCTTTATATAGATCATCATTAACTATTCAACTTGAAATGTTGTATCTTTATATATATATATATATGTTTACTTTTATTGTATAATGGACGAGGTAGGTTTACCCGTAATGCAAAATGGTTGAACGGTTAAGCATTGGCCTGCGGAGGTGAGGGTACTGGGTTCGATCCCACCTCAAGTCGAGCATTTTTACATTGACTATCCCCTTCTCACTTGTTGTAAAATACATATCATATATGTAAAAGTAAACATTATTATATTTTACATCAAATTGTTTAAAAACAAACTCCGATGAAAAACATTTTTTTGATTAGTTCATAGGCCTCATTGGCGGTTAAAGGTGTGTTTGTGGAATTTAAAATATTGCTCATCCAATATAATGTGACGAGTTTAGTTGACTTTAGTTCCGTAAAGGCAGAGAGTTTGATTGGAGTTGTTGCTGTAGAGTTTCTCACTTGTAATGTCAAAGAAACTATTTTTTTCTGTTATTTTAACTTCATGTTGCGGAATTTTTATTGAAAATAACTCGTCAAGACATCAGGAGAAATACCATCAAAATCGTTTACTCACTTGGGCTGTTGCAAGTTATTTTGCAAAACAAGAACACATCGCGGACAATTTTGTCTCATGTTCGGTACTAATTACATAAATGACACGTGGGCAACTGGTAACGAAATATTGCATTGAAATCATTAGCATTAATATGCGTAATTATATGATTTTTTAACGATCATTTCAACAGAACGGATAACTCTATAATCCTAAATAAGATTTGTTAATGCTAATTTCTCTATAATTATTGATCTTATAACTCCATAAATACTCTGCACTGGAGGTATTTCCTCATTTTAGCCTTACGGCAGCACCATCAGTTACCAACAGTTTCTATCATTAGTGACACTTACTTTTTCTTTTGAGCCATCACGTGAATAAGTCACTATGGACTCCATACTGATCCTGAATTTTCGCAAACGGGGTTTATTCTTGGAGTTTTACGCAAACACAGTAAACATCTGTTTCCAGTTGTATCGCTGGGAAGTGTTCCGCCTGAATGAAATTTCAATTGTAAGCAAGTACTGAGCCTCCAAGGCTGTTGATTGCACATACATGATTTTTTTGTCCAACGTTATTTTTCCTGATGCCTTAACAAGACATTTTCAATTAAAAAGGCATAACTCACACGAAATTAAAATCACAGGAAGAAAACCCAACAAAAACCGTTAAAAAAATAGTTTCTTTGACATTTCAAGTGAGAAACTCTACAGCAACAACTCCAATCAAACTCTCTGCCTTTACGGAACTAAAGTCAACTAAACTCATCACATTATATTGGATGAGCAATATTTTAAATTCCACAAACACACCTTTAACCGCCAATGAGGCCTATGAACTAATCAAAAAAATGTTTTCATCGGAGTTTGTTTTTAAACAATTTGATGTAAAATATAATAATGTTTACTTTTACATATATGATATGTATTTTACAACAAGTGAGAAGGGATAGTCAATGTAAAAAATGCTCGACTTGAGGTGGGATCGAACCCAGTACCCTCACCTCCGCAGGCCAATGCTTAACCGTTCAACCATTTTGCATTACGGGTAAACCTACCTCGTCCATTATACAATAAAAGTAAACATATATATATATATAAAGATACAACATTTCAAGTTGAATAGTTAATGATGATCTATATAAAGAATCAAACTGTTATAACAGAAATAATCAGTCAAATAAAAATATGATAGATAGACGGGGAAGGAAAGTAAATTTCTATTTAGGCAATGTGTCTGTTCTCTTGATACCGCCTAGCTGTAAGATACGTTTCCTTGAATAGGAAATTACCACAGCACTGCCAGAAGTCAGAAATCGTGGCAACACTGGAAGAAGTAGATGTGGCAACGTCTAAGAGGAAGTAAGTGCCAACTTCCTATTTCCTTCGGCCAAGAAGAATACCTTTATAACACTAAATAACACGTAATAATTTATCACGATCGACTCTTTTGGAAAGATTGAGCAATCATTTATTTTTTCTCCATCTTCACAATTCGGCACACGCATTATTGTAGATGCAGTGACAGTTTATAAAAATAATGGAGCGTGGTGGAATAAGCGCTGACGCGCTGGCCTCTCATTCGGGAGGTTGCGGGTTCGAATCCTCGTCCGGCCATCCAGATTTGGGGTTCACTGATTTCCCCAAATCACTCTATGTGAATACTGGAAAGGTTCCTTTAAAAGGCCATTGGAGAAATCCTTGCTACAACTCCTTTCACGCCTCTAATGATCTCGATGTCGACAACGCGTAAAACCATAAGCAAAAAAGGGAAAAGAATGTATGCTCGCCTCATGTCTTTGAGCAAGCATTGAACTTCATCTTTAATATCTAAGTCAGTCAAATATTTTCGCAGCTTAGGAAAAGGTGGTAGTCACTGTGGGCGCAAGTCTGCAACTGTATGATGGGTGGGTGATTATTTCCAACCAAAGTTTTGCAGAAGATCGACGGTGTGATAAGCAACGTGTGGACCAGCTATGTCGTGAGCAATGCTTGCTTCCTTGCTTACATTTCGTCTTCTTCGTTTCTGAATTGAACTTCTGAGTTTTTTCAGCGTTTTACAGTAGCTGTAGTAGTAGTATTGTTGTGTGGTCGCAGCTTGCATTAACCCGACTAACAATGACTCCTTCCATTCAATTTTTTCCTTCTTATGGCACTACGTTTCGTCAACGTCGAGGTCGTTAGAGGCGGGGAAGGACTGCGGAAAAGGAACTGGAAGAAATTCGGCCTTGGCTTTTTAAAGAACTATACCACCATTTGCCTGGAGTGATTTTGGAAAACCCAAATCTCGATAGGTGGAGGTATTCGAAGCCGTCTCCTCCCGAATGCGACACCATTAGCTCACTTTTTCATTACTAGTCGTATTTGGTCTACGATTACATCCATAAAATTATTTAAAAATCTACTTAAAGCAAAGTTAATAATCGTAAATGATAAAATGTCGGTAGAAGTGCGATAATTTGATGAGAGGGTGAGTTTCCAAAACAATCTCTGAAATCAGAAACACAATTAAAAAAAAAAAATCTGTCTCTCTCTCTCATTTTCAACCTCTCTCCATTTTTTTTTATATTTTCAGCAGCTATAAATTAAATGAATTAAAGATGCTGGATGCTTTATATTCGGTTCCGCTCATAAAATTCATATATTACTAAGGTGATAGATATAAGAAGATTGTCTTGCACCGCAGTGGTATGAGATTGAGTCAGCTACCTCAATTGGAATTTACGCGTCTGCACCAAACAGCATGCTATGCTCCAATACATACAGTTTTAAAAAGTTCTCTCCTGGTTCCTGGGGCAATATTTGAAACCTACTTTTTCATGAAGCCACATTAAAATCTCCTACTTTTACTTCTTTTTGTAGCTTCCTCCACATATAAGTTGAATATTAGTAAGGATGAACTGCAACCATATCTGATACACTTTTCAACTGATTGGTGACTCTCATGATTCTCTACTTTTATTATAGCCACTTCTTATATCACTTATAAAATATTTTTCTATCTCGATACGTAAGACCTGACTTTTTTAAAAAAGTTTGAACATTTTGTCCCGCCTTACATCACCAACAGCTTTTTTTTCTAAATCAACAAACGCTATGAAAGTAACTTTGTTTTTCTTGATCGGTGATAAGAATTGATTCTCTTGCCGCACGGTTTTTTCAAAATTCAAACTGTAGCTACTGTATATTTTATTCCAACCCATATAATTTACATTATAATGTCTGTCTCAGAATGACGAGCAACAATTTCTTTTGTAAGTTTAAATATTGCAAAGTCTTATAGGCATTCAATCAGAACATTGTAGGAGGAAAACTGAGGATAAAATTGAAATTCAGTGCGGGAATGTCAGTGTGGCAAGGAACAAGGAAACCAGTATTATACGCTTTGTAAACACTACGTTTCCGTCTACTATGATATTTTAGAATTACACTCTAGCTGCGGAGAGTAGTACTGCCGATTTATAAAATTTTGTAACAATTAGCTGTGTTATTGCTCAGCGTGATAATTTCATTCCAACTACCTCTTAATCTTTACTGAAAGACATACTTGAAAAAAAAATGAGAAAATATTATAGAGAATTACATCATAACTACATTGAAATTTTTATTTTACCAAATTTTATTTAGACTGCAAATTTCTGTAGTTTTAGCATCCGGTTTGAGGTCTTTGCTCAATTAGAATGTGAATTGATTTTTTTTTTTTTAACTTTCTACGAAAAGACTGAAATGTTATCTATTTGGTTACTAGCAAACCGATCAATTTTGCTCGTCATTTTTGGTTTAATACTACTTCATTAAACAACGGGATTAATATCTTCCATATAAGAGGGAGCTTATATTCACTTTGAATTTGATAGCTGCTAAAAATTAAAAAAAAGTACCGGGTGTGGTGCGTGAACGGTTAACGTTCTGGCCTCGTATTCGGGAGGGCGCGGGTTTGAATCCGCGTCCGGGCATCCAGATCTGGGTTTTCCATGGTTTCCCCAAGTCACTCCAGGCGAACGCCCGGATGCTTCCTTGAAAAGGCCATGGCCGAGTTCCTGCCAGTTTCTTGCCCCAATCCGATCCCGCCTCTAATGACCTTTCTGTCGCCGAGCCGTAAAGCCCTAGCAAAAAAAATTAAAAAAAGAGAGAGGGGCGAAAAGAGTAGAGAGAGAGAAAATGAAATTTGAATTGCGTTTCTGATTTCAGAGATTTTTTTGATATCCCCGCTCTCATCAGATGAACTTCACTTCTGCACATATATTTTAATTTACGATTTTTAACTTTTCAATAGATTTTTTAAATAATTTTATGGACGGCATCATAGATCAAATACGAAAGATATTGAAAAACTGAACCTAATGGCTGAGCGTTAACGCTATGGCTCCGCATTTGAGAGGAAGCTTGTTTGAATTCCTATCCGGCTATCCAGATTTGGATTTTCCTTCGTTTCTCCAAGTCACTTCGTGTGAATGGCGGGATTATTTCTTCCAAAACCCATGGTCCGAATTCCTTCCCATTCCTTGTCTCCATTCCCTTTCCACCTTTAATGACTTAGAAGTCGACGAATCGTAAATCCAGACGCATAATAAGAAATTGGTATAGTAATATTATTTAGTTTTTCGTCTCCTTGAAGATGGTGCGAACTCGTTATAGTCCACCTAACGTAACCACACGACACTATTTCTACGATGTTGAAGCCCGAGAAGATTTCTTTCAGTGTTACCTCTGTGAAAGCTTTCATAGTTACGTGTGCAGTTTATTAAGAAGCACTCAGTTACGAGTCTTTCCTTAAGTATGTTATGTCCTGACGCAAGCAGGTAAGAGTCGATGTTACATTTTACGCATAACGCAGTTGTAGGTTCGACTTGTTTAAAATAAATGCAAAAAAATAATTGGAAAAAACTAGACTCGAACCGAGGACCACGCGTTTACAAGACTAGATGGTTAGCCACAAGCAAACGGAGCTCATGTTCACAGACGGCTCGTGCAGTGGGTAAACAACCTTACCCTGCCTCGGAAGTCAGTTACATTCAACTGGCATTAGACAATTATCCGAAATAATCTCTTTATAATCGTTTCAATAGTTTTGTAGAACTAAAAACTCTGGATCTTTGAACATTTACACCCACTTCTCGGACCACACACCCCATTATGTGTTGCATTATTGCAACTAATTAGCCACATCAATATATAAATAAATATCGTTATAATTTTACGCTAATTATTTGGAATAAAATGTATAACTGAACCTCATTTTTACTGCGCTTTATTGCAATCTTGTTAATTACAACTTTAACGATATGTTTCACGATCAGAATTTAAGAAAAGTGTAGCTGGAACCGAATTTCGTCCGATTGAGGTATGGTCGGCGATATCTTGGCTAATATTATAGTCAATGCAGGGACAGGAAAATGCGTTACCTGTTTCGAGATCGGTCAATAGCTTTTTACTGAAATGTGGGGAATGATAAATGGACTACCAAGAAGAATCGTCAATGGGCGTGCGGAGTCTTCCTGCTTTGTTCGAGGCTTGACTTAAGGAAATGAATAACAGATGGCGCTGAGTTGAATACGCGCAATGATGCCATATTGTGCGAAATAAGGGACTTAGACTCAGGCGCGGACAGTCAATTTTTTTGCCAAAGAGTGTACATTTGCTTTGCTATGTTTGTTTCGCCAACAGGGAGACAGGCATTGTACATTGGACACTCCTGAAATTCAGTGAGCCTGGGACCTCTATGTGCTGAACAGGGAGTTTGTGATAAAGTGAATCTGGCACAGCCATCACTCGACACGAGAAGTGTTGTTATTATTATTAATATTAAGAATTGTATACGCTGCGCATGTGGAATCGATATGCAATTTGCATTAGTGTGAAAGCCAATAAGAAAGGAGTTTTTAAACATGAACAAACTTTAATGGTTGGTATGATTTATGTTTTATGTACGGTCAACTCCTACCTACGCCGCGGAGTGACCCCAGAGTGGAGGGGGAGAAGAGGTTGGCGACGTTGGTCAGGTACCTGAGATTTGTCTGCTGACAATGGTGGTGCAAGACTGCCTCAGTGAGTGTGGAAAGGAAATCTTGGAGACAGCATGTGGTACAGCACAAGTGGTATTTGTGCTGTATGGGAAATTGCGATAAGGAATTAACATTCCAATGTTAAAAGTGGTGTTGTTGTTTCGGCCATATTGCGACAAAACAGTTTTTTTTTATTTTTATTAAAAAAAAAAGAAAAAAGAAAGAAACGGTAATTGTCAAAGGGAAATTATTGTACTCTATACTGGTTGTACCCATCATTCGCCCTTTAGTTATTGCTAAGAGAGTAAAAACTCTCAGCTCGTTGCAATACATTTTATGGACTTACTTTGACACTTATGTGTGTTCCTTTTTTAATTGCGTATTTCTGAAATAAATCTTTCATGATACTTAGCAATAAGTGCGATTAAGTAATTAATTAAAATTTAAGTCTTTTCCTGAGAAAGCCGCTTCTAAAATCATCCTAGAAAAACTAATAATTAATTAGTAACAAGTGATACAGGTCTAAAATAATATTATTTTGTAATGAAAAATATACAGGGTGTTACAAAAAGGTACGGCCAAACTTTCAGGAAACATTCCTCACACACAAACAAAGAAAATATGTTACTTGGACATGTGTCCGGAAACGCTTACTTTCCATGTTAGAGCTCATTTTATTACTTCTCTTCAAATCACATTAAACATGGAATGGAAACACACAGCAACAGAACGCACCAGCGTGACTTCAAACACTTTGTTACAGGAAATGTTCAAAATGTCCTCCGTTAGCGAGGATACATGCATCCACCCTCCGTCGCATGGAATCTCTGATGCGCTGATGCAGCCCTGGAGAATGGCGTATTGTATCACAGCCGTCCACAATATGAACTCTAACATGGAAAGTAAGCGTTTCCGGACACATGTCCACATAAAATATTTTCTTTGTTTGTGTGTGAGGGATGTTTCCTGGAAGTTTGGCCGTACCTTTTTGTAACACCCTGTATAAGTAGTGATAATCTGAAATGTATGGCTTAGTCGGCGTAATGGTATTACAAAAAAAAAAGGACGGTATCAGTTATTTTCTTGCTCTTCTCTAAAAATATCGTTCCCGGCTTAGGTGATCTTGCTTTGGGTGAGTCGTAAAGCCTCTGTGACCAAAGGGGGCATCCACAAATTACGTGAGGTGTTTTTCCGGATTTCTGGACCCCCCCTCCCCCCTGGTGAGATTTCGTGAGATCTGGCCAGACCCCCCCCCCCTCTGGTGAGATCTGTTCCGTGAGAACCCCCCCTACAAATCGTCCTGGAAGACCTCTGCTTTTTTTTTTTTTTTTGGACGAAATACCCTCCAAAAATCGACTTTGGCGCAAATTGTAGACCTTTTTTTTTTGCTTTACTGTCCCCAATTTTTCGCAAAATCTCACGTGAGATTTTCCGTAGACCCCCCCCCTCCCCCCTGGTGAGATTTCGCCGGACCCCCCCCCTCCCCCATTTCACCTCACGTAATTTATGGATGTCCCCAAAGGCGAGGAAGCGGTCGTTGTTTCATTTCGCTGTGAAAGTGAGTATTGGGCGGAGCGCTTTGCGAATTTGAAGAGCGACGGCCCGAGGCGACCCCTGTGGTAATGTCGGCAAGTGAGTGGAAATTAGGAGGCTGCGGGCCAGAGGGCCACATTCCACACGCCTCCGTGCCGCTTACAACAGGTCATTGCCGCTCTCGCCATACTTCGACCATTCTGCGCATTAGTGACTTCAAAAATGCTCACGAAGATTGGTAACTGTTCATACACGCAACGCGTGTGGTGACTTCACTGCTGTTATAAACATCATATGGCGTGTCCTTCGTTACAATCCGAATAATATTTCGAGGCTGTTATGTTACTTTAATGATTTCAAAATTATTCCAATAATCTATCTTTTTATGAAATAATTGATCTAAACAGGTCAGAAAATATGGCAAGAGCTTCAACACAATGTATCAAAGAGGAAGAGCGAGGAAAACACTAATTAAAGACCACATTGAGAAGG
>JARYHS010007526.1:0-22570 GCA_031002005.1 Vandiemenella viatica
GAGCAAATTTCAAAGATTGGCAGATAAAATGCACTAGCGTTTCAACAAATAAAATATTAGTTTTCTTGTTTATTACAATTGAAGTGGCAGTA
This sequence comes from Vandiemenella viatica, assembly GCA_031002005.1. NCBI lineage: Eukaryota > Metazoa > Arthropoda > Insecta > Orthoptera > Morabidae > Vandiemenella > Vandiemenella viatica. The sequence goes on from JARYHS010007526.1 coordinate 93, forward strand.
TTCAGAAGAATTGTATCAACACATAACGGACGGACATAGGTCTGAACTCTGGCCAGTCCTGAGGTGTAGCTAATCGGCTGCCACGCTCGACAGCCGTCCAATCCGATCCACTCACTCTCACATGCGCACCACCATGTCTGATCAGGCCCAAACGACCCTCCATTAGTCGCAGGTGGCAGCTCACTGTTATACAGTGTGCTAAATCCGACTCATCATTCGTCAATGGGTATAGATCGCTACTCTGCGTTTCCTCCACAACCTATAGGAGGTGGATTGACGGTGGCCAAGCGGCAATTTATAAAGGCAGGCAGAACAGAGTGAACAGGTGCTCGGCTTTCACAAAGCACGCGGACATTACTCAGCGGGAAGTACCTTCTGATTTCTGATGTCTGTTAGTGATCGAATTGCGTGCACCTCCTTCCATTCACACCGCCACTATACAAACTTATGCTCACTGCTGTCGTGAACTGTCTCCCAGCCCAAATTTTACAATACGAAATTAAATTCTTTGTAAACAGAAGATCGATGATGTTAACTTCAAAGATTCTGTTATGTGAACTATCTTCATTGGTACTACCATGCTCATATTAATCCGAACGACCTGAATCGCACATCGCTAAATTTCCTCCTGGGAATTATTCAACCCATTATACACAACTGCAAAGACAGTACTATACCCGGTAGGTGGTACACTCATGTTACTGTGAAAAATTGTCACGTACTCGACCCACAAAAAACGGAATACATTTCAGTTTATTCGTTTCATTAACTTTATTAGTGATTACTGTAAGGCAACAAATGTATTACACAGACATTAAATTAGTTGATTTGTACTTTTTTAATTCATTTGAGAGTTATTTAGTGTCAATAACTAGTAAAAAAGTCACCGCTTTCAAACAAAATGTTAGTTTTGAACAAAAGGTAGGACACGAAACAATTTATGTATTACATTCGTCTTCAAAAACATAAAATAACAAGAAATTTAATACAAAAAATGATGTTTGCACTGGATTTAAATTTGTGGAAACGTTACAGAGCCATTGCATGCAGCTGTCTGCTACATGGCACATAATACATTTACAAAATTAATTACTTTAGTATTAATTTAACGAATCTACTTGCCCTAACGTTCTGTTATCCGGTTCTACTCATAAGTCTGTTTTTGAACCTACAGAACGTAAAAAAAAAAAACATGAACTTAAAGAATTATTAAATAAATATTGTCGGTAGCATGAGATGGAATCAGTGAGATATGCGTTCGTAAAAAAAAAAAAAAAGTTTGTGGATGTATTTTAGCGAAAGAAAACTGATTTTCTCTCACTACAACCAAGAAAAGATCCTTAAAACATTGAACATCCCTCCCTACCTTTTTTAAAAAGTTATAAATAAAGTTAGATTCCAGCTTTTTCAATATTTGATTGAAAATCAACTTCATTAGTGAATATGGCAAAATTTTACACATTGCACTTCTGTATTCGACTGCCGATGTAAAGATGGAAGGTATATCAAAAAATGATGGACTGAAAGCTTCCGTAATTAACAATATTGTGCGACTATTGATGGTCACGAGTGGAGTTAATAATGTATATCATGTATTATACTCTATTTGTGGCATCAACTTATTCTTGTAGGCCAACCTCTTAGTCCGATCTAATGCTAATATTACTCCTACTCCTCCCGCAGGTAGACGGTAAAAAAATAAAACTATATCCGGAGCAAAAGATAAAAAAAAAATCAAAACAACTAAACATCAATAGTGAATGGGTGAAATATAACAAGTTGATTCTAACGCCTAGTTTAATGATGTACAGCAAACATATTTTTTTAACGTGTTGTTTATTGAATTTAATGATTCAAGGAAGTAACAGGACAGTTCTGCAACGCGGAAAAATGTTGCCGAACGAGTAGTTATGAGCTGGTAAATCTCTAATGCTGTGGATCGCTCAGATTGGCCGATGCCGAGCAGGAAGATTAGTGGCTAGGAAGCGCCCAGTCTCGCGGAAGAAAGGTACGCGGTTCGAGTCGGGCTTCGGGCACGAGTGGTTTAATGAAGTGTTACGTTCCCCTCGTGTTTCCTGTATGTCAGGAGACTAATAGCACATGATTCACTGATTGGGATGTAAAAATAAAAGATTTGTTGCCTGGATAGATCAAATAATCCAAATTCATTTTTGTCGTTATCTTTTCATTGAGTCTTAAATAAATCTTTTGTAATGACACGGAAAATATTAACTGAGTAAGAACAAATTTAGGCCTCACTATTTAAGTAGGATCGATTCCACGTTCACTAAAGTCATTCTGGGAATCCTACGAAAACCGAAGTCTCGATAGCTGTACCGTGAATTCAAAATTGTTACTATCTAATTTCGATGCAAAAAGTTTTGAATCACCTACTACATTCGGATTTTCATTCCTGTATTTGGTTTGCACGTGGATCTCTGAATTTTTTTTTTATGATAATAGAACAGTAGGAGGGGTACCTGTTTTCTGGGAACAGCCAATCAGCGTCCAGGGATTGCATGACGTCACGAAGTGAGCAGCCAATCAGCGTTCAAGGTCGTATGACGTCACACGTTAGTTCCTCGACCTGTCGCACAGATGGCGGTAGCTGCCGGGCTTGCGCATATGTTAGTTCCCCGATCTGCGGATAGATGGCGCTGCACCGTTAGTTCCCCGATCTGCGGATAGATGGCGCTGCACCGTTAGTTCACAGATCCGCTGGCAGATGGCACCATCTCCCAAGGGCTTAATTTCTAGTTCATTTGGTGGCGGCTAGATGGCGTTCGGTGGCATTATTTCCGGCGCGCTTTGCGAAATGTGTACACTGTTATCTCTGTTTACTAAGCGTGACGAAATATGTATTCCTAGCGTCCTGTTAAGCAAGCACTGGACATCTTGGCTACTATCGACACACAGTAAAATATTTTGTATCGTGAAAAATACTTAAGCGATTTTTTTACGTGAACAGACATCGGTAGCGTAGGGGTTAGAGTGCCGAAGGTCGCCGGTTCGAGTCCGGCCGCGTTGCGACAGGTGTGAACTTGCTCATCCGAGACATCGCGCGTTCGCCTTGTATAACTGTCGCTAGAGGTCAGCACACGGCAGAAGACATTTGCCGCTAGATGGAGCGGGTGTACCAATATGCGTGAAATATTTCGGGAGTCCGACAGGTTACGAAATGGCTCCATTACAGAGCGATACAGCTAGGCCATCCACCATTGTGAAAGCATAGCTGGCGGACAAAGAAATTAGGGCGTCCAATACATATTGCAGAGTCTCAGGCTTCATGTGTCCTGCTATCGAAACCGTTCCAGCAGGATACATAGAAATTCACTGCGGTTCAAGAAGAAATTATTACGAGATGAGAATAATTATTATATGTCAGTTTTCGTAGAACAAATATAAGAATCTTTTATGGTAGCCTAATCCCTCGCCAGAATAACGTGTTTTAAAAACGAAAATCGAAAATTTAGTTTTCATTCTGGGCGAACAGAAAAACTGCTTGAGTCTTTGTATTTAATTAAAAAATAAGACATAGACCATGAGAAAGCGTAACTTTTACGTTTAAAACGTGATAATGAACTATGGAATGTCCTGACTTAGCTCAAATTCATATCTATACAATGCAGTTCTGATATTCGAGGATGTTTATAACTCTGAGCGAATATAAGCATCAGTAAGGTGGGATTCCAATATAATTAATCGTTAACAGCGTTAATGATAGAGAGAATTCAACTAACGACCTCGGCAGTGTTGGGGCTAGGTGCCGGTTCGAGTCCGGCCGCGGTGTTTAAGTGTTTTGTGGAAAAGCCGCAAAGTTACGTAATTTCCACGCCTCGAAAAGCATAAATGTTTCCTTTTAACGGGAAAAAAAGCGTCATAAACTCCAGATATAAATTCTATGTGTACCTGTTTTCATGAAATTATTTAGCGTTCTTGCCTCTCATTCGGGAGGACGGAGGTTCCAGGCATCCATGGTTTCCCAAAATCACTCCAAGTGAATGCCGGGGATGCTACCTTCAAAAGGCCATGGCCGAATTCCTTCCCGTCTCTAAAGACCTCGCTGTTAACATAAATTCCGTTCATCGAAGCAGGCAGACATTAAAAATTAATTCACCGACGAAGAGACGGGAAACAAACTCACTTTTTCATTATGAACAATATAATATAACTCACGAGTGTCACCTACAGTCCGTGTATTTTAAAGGATGTATTAAATTAGGGGTATTTATATTTTTATTTATATTTCTCGTGTCCAGGACATAACAAGTTGAAAAAACAAATAACATTAATTAATTAATATTAACTATAAACACAATTATATAGAATGTGACCAGAATTCCGCAATCTTGATGGCCTTCTCGTTTGCCCTGTAAAGGTCGTCGATATTGCAGGTTTCAGGGAGATTCCTGCATATCAGAAGATGTTGTGGGTTCTGAAGCTCACCACATTCACATAGATCGTTGTCATTAGTGTACCCCCATATTTTAAATATTATATTTACATCGGGACACTTCAGTTCTTAGTCTGTTTAGAGCCTTCCATATAGCATATGGCTGATTACATCCCGCAGCCGGTGCCTCTTTGATGTTCCTCCACCAGGACAAATTTCAAAATTAGGGGTAATGAAATTGTGTGTCTGTGAATGTCATGTCCGTCCTGTTGGTGTGTCTAATTAGCTAGAATAAATTCATTCTCATGCAAATACTTAATAATAATGATGTGAGTAACTTCAGCACTCGGGAATTCGATCCGAGGGGGTGTGCTAGGCGAAAAGAAAACATTAAGTTCTCGCCCGTGTAAATCTACTTATATATCATTTTCTCATTGCCACAACTATTTACCCACCCAAATTGAGTGTCCTTAGCTGTACTTTGTCTAAAATTCCAATCAATCCCTTGTGACACATCAGTGATTGGCACCTTTAACTGTATTTTACAGCACAGCACGTATGTTCCAGGAACGAAATACGTCTGTTAATCTTACTAATTTCGCCCCTCTCGAATCGAAGTACGCCAGTCCTATGTGATAAAAATCGAGTCAATGTAAGGCAGTGCTAAGCACAGAACATGCTGATTCGTCATAGAATGCCTGTGGCCGAGGTGTAGATATAGAAAATTTACCCACTTCCTTATAAAAGAAATCCAGTGCACTATTCCTAATTCTTTCACCAAGATCCACCCCTAGCCTCATCGCCAACATACGCCCAGCACTTCCTCAAACCTCCTTCTATTTTCCAATGATTCCCACTCAAACCCCTGATCAGTTACAGACAGGGTTACCTTCTGTTCGTGCGTTAAAGTAAACCAAAAATTCGCAGAGTCTTCTGCTAATCAGTAGCCAGGTACCAAAATGTCCATTTAAGGTCGTTCTACTGCAGTTTTCCAGGAAAATTCTCCCCTTTTCCAGGAAATTATTTTTCAATAAATCAGGACCCAGGGGAGTTCTCCATTCGGTTTAAAATGTTCCCATCTAACGCCAACCTTCGGATTCAGGACCAAGTGTGACATTTGTTTATAATTGCATGCTTCATCCAACTAACCACGATAAAAGTGACATAATGCCCTTAGCTAACTTGGTCATCAAACAGACATCATAACTCACATTTTCATAGAAGACCCCCACACATCGACAAGTATCCTAAACGTCACAATAGGTGCAGACACTAGTTCTATTGCGCCGAAGATAGTACCCACGCTTGAATTGTCGTAAATTGTTAGATCAAAGTGGGTGTTTGGATATTTTATCCACTCAGGCCTCATCATCTAAAGTCTAATGCCAGATTGTGGTAATTGCCAACTTAGGCTCCATACACCACTCAGAATTATTCCTCCAATATCCATTCTAACAGCATTATACACCACATACAGCCCCTGACACTCTTCCAATCTCCCAATGACATCCAGTCCAGTTCCTTTATTAAGGCACTTGTTGAATATTTTCCACTAATAAATCTAGCTGCCATATTTTGCACCATGCATTTGATGTACTAAAAATGTGGACTCCATACTACACTATTTACAAACAATGGTCTGATTGTGGGTTTGTATCCAAGTCCTTCGCTTCTCTGGTACATTCCCTCATCACCCTCTCTGTTAAATGATTTTTATGTAGTGAAAAACGTGAGAAACACAATTCGTATGCCAACACAACCGGCAGTAAACTGTAAAGAGTACAGTCAAATGGGAGATTGCCTAAGCCCTGAAGCAATGGTTAGAAGCACACGTTGATGGTGAGCATAATTCTATAACCATATAACCGAGCGTGGTGGTGTAACGGATAGCGTTCTGGCCTCGCATTCGGGAGGACGGCGGTTCGAATCCCCGTCCGGGCATCCAGATTTCGGTTTTCCATGGTTTCCCCAAATCACTCCAGGTGAATGCCGGGATGCTTCCATCAAAAGGCCATGGCCGAATTCCTTCCCATTCCTTGCCCCCATCCTTTCCCGTCTCTAAAGACCACGTTGTTAAAAAGGGACGTTAAACTGTTACAAAAAAAAAAAAAAAATATATAACCATATATTTTAGACTCAAATTAACAGAGGAAGTAGACACACGCACACACTTGTACATACATACAGCGAGGTCGACAGAACTAACAGCAAGCATCATGGAAACGATGAAGTGGGGGCAGAATTGTCGTTACCACTGATTAACTGGACAGAACTATCGTTACCAAAATCATCAGACAGACGAGGTATCACCATACTTACACTTACATGCACAAAGAGAGACGCAGATATACATGTACAAGTCTACAGAAAGTTCAGGACAACTACCTGCACCAACCATGGAAACAAAAAAAGTGGTGTAGTACTTTCTTGCCCCCATGACTGGCTGAAAAACAGAACTCTCCTTACATATCATCTGCCTGGCGAGATAGAGGGTGTGCAAAAGATGGCATGTTTTCACCATACACCTAAGTATTTACATCATAAATAGTGTTCATCACACACAATTGATTACATTTACCATCAATACGTTTCCCCCACACTGCAACCCTATCTGCCATTCATTAAGAGTGCCCCAGGTACCATGAGTTACAATAGACATTTGACTATCAGCAGATACCAGAACCCCTCATATTCATACTAGGTCTCAACCACAAATCCATACGTATCCATGCACAAGCTCAAAGAAACAGGAACAGCAAATCATACATCCAGATAAATGAGTTTAAGGAAGGTATCACCATACTTACGCACACAGACACATATATCCATGCCTACAGCGAGCTCAACACAACAACCAGCCCAATCATGGAAAAGAAAAAGTGGGACAGAACCCCCATGGCTCATAACTGACCAAAAAATCATGAGTAACATATGTTCCAGGTACCATACTCTTCACATCAACATCATCTAATTTATCTCACACAACAGACCTCACTACCATCCAGTGTCATGTGTGCTAGGTACAAAACTGTTCACATCAGCCCCAACACGTCTATCCCACACCTAAGCTTTTTCTGCCATTCAGTAACATGTGACCCCAGTACCATGAGTTGCAATAGACACTTGACTATCAGACAGATATCATAACCCGCATATTCAAACTAGGTCTCACCCACAAATCCATATGTCACCTCACACAAGCATAAGTGGAGGGACAGCAAAATCATACACCCAGACAAACGAGTTAAAGGAAGGTATCACCCCCATTTACGCAAACATACACAGAGAAAGACACATACACACATACATTTCCATACCTACAGCGATCTCGACTCAACAACTAGCCCAATCATGGCAACGCAAAAGTGGAACAGAACACCCATGACTGGCCAAAAATCATAGAAAGACACACATACACACACACTCATATGTCAATGAATTCACATAGTTCCATTCATCACCACACATAACTGGAGGAAAGAGACTGAACATGCTAGATCCAAACTGAAGAGTTACAGGATGTGTGAAGTTTGAAATCACAGCCACATCTCTCCCACACCGCAACCCTTTCTGTCATTTAGTAACATGTGACCCAGGTACCATGAGTTACAATAGGCACTTGTCTATCAGACAGATATCATAACCACCATATTCATACTAGGTCTCACCCACAAACCCATACGTCTCCACACAAGCACAAACATATGGGAAGAACAGCAATTCATACGTCCAGATAAATGAGTTTAAGGAAGGTATCACCATGCTTACGCACACAGACACAGAGAAAGACGCACACACACATATATCCATGCCTACAGCGAGCTCAACACAACAACCAGCCCCATCATGGTAAAGAAAAAGTGGAACAGAACCCCCATGGCTCAAGACTGACAAAAAAAATCATCATTAACATGTGTTCCAAGTAACAAACTCCTCACATCAAAATCATAGCATTTAACTCACACTACAGACCTCTCTGCCATTCAGTATCGTTGGTAATATGTACATGATCAGCACCACCTCTATCCCACGCCACAAGCCTTTTCTGCTGTTCAGTAATATTTGTCCGACGTACAACGAGTATCAGTAGGCACATGGTCATCAGACAAATATCATAACTCCCATACTCATACTAGGTCTCACACACTAACATAACTGACCAAAAAACCATCAGACAGACGTTAGAGTGTGTGCAATGGATGACATGTTTTTGCCATACACCTCAGTACTTATCACATTATCAATTAATTACATCAACACATAGGTAGCCAGTCATTGTGAAATCTCAAAGTCGAGTACAATCCTATCGGGATAGACACACAACCACATAGAAAGACACACACTCACATGTCCATGCATACACACAGTTACCATACATCACCACACACATACACGTAACTGGAGGAAAAGGACTGAACACCCTAGGTCGAGACTGAATAGTTACAGGATGTGCGAAATATTTCATTTCTTTGCCACAAACCTCGGTGCTCATCATACCCAAATGATTACATCTACATAGGTGGCCACTGATGGAAACATCTCAAGTAGACTCCTACCACCATAATTTCACACATAACCACACAGGAACAAGTACACACACATATGTCCATGCATATACCACAATTTCATAAGTTACCACATACATACAAGTAACTGCAGGAAAGGGACCCGACACACGACGTCCACACTAAGGTGTTACATGATAGGCAGATGAAAGCATGTCTTTACAATACATCTCAGTGCTCACCACACATACTTGATTTTTAATGTGCCATCAGTATAGCTGGTGGCTGGAACTAAGCTCTTGGCAATGTTTTGGCCAAAGGTCATTTGTTAATAGCAGCTCATCAAAGACAAATTTTGTGTGAACCTGCCCGGGCGGGCGCGGCGGGAGGTGGCCACCCTTCCTCACAGCGGACGCGTACATCATGTAGGTCGGGTTACCGGTAATAGGTCCCGGTCGGGAAACTCCGGTCTTCAGTCCGGTCCTAAAAATGCGGTTACCGGTAATAGGTCCCGGTCGGGAAACTCCGGTCTTCAGTCCGGTCCTAAAAATGCGGTTACCGGTAATAGGTCCGGGTCGGGAAACTCCGGTAAACCAACGCGGTCCGCGCTTTTAGACCGGCGAATTGCGGTATTTCGGTCCGCAGTGGGGAAGGGTGGCCACCTCCCGCCGCGCCCGCCCGGGCAGGTTCACACAAAATTTGTCTTTGATGAGCTGCTATTAACAAATGACCTTTGGCCAAAACATTGCCAAGAGCTTAGTTCCAGCCACCAGCTATACTGATGGCACATTAAAAATCAAGTATGTGTGGTGAGCACTGAGATGTATTGTAAAGACATGCTTTCATCTGCCTATCATGTAACACCTTAGTGTGGACGTCGTGTGTCGGGTCCCTTTCCTGCAGTTACTTGTATGTATGTGGTAACTTATGAAATTGTGGTATATGCATGGACATATGTGTGTGTACTTGTTCCTGTGTGGTTATGTGTGAAATTATGGTGGTAGGAGTCTACTTGAGATGTTTCCATCAGTGGCCACCTATGTAGATGTAATCATTTGGGTATGATGAGCACCGAGGTTTGTGGCAAAGAAATGAAATATTTCGCACATCCTGTAACTATTCAGTCTCGACCTAGGGTGTTCAGTCCTTTTCCTCCAGTTACGTGTATGTGTGTGGTGATGTATGGTAACTGTGTGTATGCATGGACATGTGAGTGTGTGTCTTTCTATGTGGTTGTGTGTCTATCCCGATAGGATTGTACTCGACTTTGAGATTTCACAATGACTGGCTACCTATGTGTTGATGTAATTAATTGATAATGTGATAAGTACTGAGGTGTATGGCAAAAACATGTCATCCATTGCACACACTCTAACGTCTGTCTGATGGTTTTTTGGTCAGTTATGTTAGTGTGTGAGACCTAGTATGAGTATGGGAGTTATGATATTTGTCTGATGACCATGTGCCTACTGATACTCGTTGTACGTCGGACAAATATTACTGAACAGCAGAAAAGGCTTGTGGCGTGGGATAGAGGTGGTGCTGATCATGTACATATTACCAACGATACTGAATGGCAGAGAGGTCTGTAGTGTGAGTTAAATGCTATGATTTTGATGTGAGGAGTTTGTTACTTGGAACACATGTTAATGATGATTTTTTTTGTCAGTCTTGAGCCATGGGGGTTCTGTTCCACTTTTTCTTTACCATGATGGGGCTGGTTGTTGTGTTGAGCTCGCTGTAGGCATGGATATATGTGTGTGTGCGTCTTTCTCTGTGTCTGTGTGCGTAAGCATGGTGATACCTTCCTTAAACTCATTTATCTGGACGTATGAATTGCTGTTCTTCCCATATGTTTGTGCTTGTGTGGAGACGTATGGGTTTGTGGGTGAGACCTAGTATGAATATGGTGGTTATGATATCTGTCTGATAGACAAGTGCCTATTGTAACTCATGGTACCTGGGTCACATGTTACTAAATGACAGAAAGGGTTGCGGTGTGGGAGAGATGTGGCTGTGATTTCAAACTTCACACATCCTGTAACTCTTCAGTTTGGATCTAGCATGTTCAGTCTCTTTCCTCCAGTTATGTGTGGTGATGAATGGAACTATGTGAATTCATTGACATATGAGTGTGTGTGTATGTGTGTCTTTCTATGATTTTTGGCCAGTCATGGGTGTTCTGTTCCACTTTTGCGTTGCCATGATTGGGCTAGTTGTTGAGTCGAGATCGCTGTAGGTATGGAAATGTATGTGTGTATGTGTCTTTCTCTGTGTATGTTTGCGTAAATGGGGGTGATACCTTCCTTTAACTCGTTTGTCTGGGTGTATGATTTTGCTGTCCCTCCACTTATGCTTGTGTGAGGTGACATATGGATTTGTGGGTGAGACCTAGTTTGAATATGCGGGTTATGATATCTGTCTGATAGTCAAGTGTCTATTGCAACTCATGGTACTGGGGTCACATGTTACTGAATGGCAGAAAAAGCTTAGGTGTGGGATAGACGTGTTGGGGCTGATGTGAACAGTTTTGTACCTAGCACACATGATACTGGATGGTAGTGAGGTCTGTTGTGTGAGATAAATTAGATGATGTTGATGTGAAGAGTATGGTACCTGGAACATATGTTACTCATGATTTTTTGGTCAGTTATGAGCCATGGGGGTTCTGTCCCACTTTTTCTTTTCCATGATTGGGCTGGTTGTTGTGTTGAGCTCGCTGTAGGCATGGATATATGTGTCTGTGTGCGTAAGTATGGTGATACCTTCCTTAAACTCATTTATCTGGATGTATGATTTGCTGTTCCTGTTTCTTTGAGCTTGTGCATGGATACGTATGGATTTGTGGTTGAGACCTAGTATGAATATGAGGGGTTCTGGTATCTGCTGATAGTCAAATGTCTATTGTAACTCATGGTACCTGGGGCACTCTTAATGAATGGCAGATAGGGTTGCAGTGTGGGGGAAACGTATTGATGGTAAATGTAATCAATTGTGTGTGATGAACACTATTTATGATGTAAATACTTAGGTGTATGGTGAAAACATGCCATCTTTTGCACACCCTCTATCTCGCCAGGCAGATGATATGTAAGGAGAGTTCTGTTTTTCAGCCAGTCATGGGGGCAAGAAAGTACTACACCACTTTTTTTGTTTCCATGGTTGGTGCAGGTAGTTGTCCTGAACTTTCTGTAGACTTGTACATGTGTATCTGCGTCTCTCTTTGTGCATGTAAGTGTAAGTATGGTGATACCTCGTCTGTCTGATGATTTTGGTAACGATAGTTCTGTCCAGTTAATCAGTGGTAACGACAATTCTGCCCCACTTCATCGTTTCCATGATGCTTGCTGTTAGTTCTGTCGACCTCGCTGTATGTATGTACAAGTGTGTGCGTGTGTCTACTTCCTCTGTTAATTTGAGTCTAAAATATATGGTTATATATTTTTTTTTTTTTTTTGTAACAGTTTAACGTCCCTTTTTAACAACGTGGTCTTTAGAGACGGGAAAGGATGGGGGCAAGGAATGGGAAGGAATTCGGCCATGGCCTTTTGAATGGAAGCATCCCGGCATTCACCTGGAGTGATTTGGGGAAACCATGGAAAACCGAAATCTGGATGCCCGGACGGGGATTCGAACCGCCGTCCTCCCGAATGCGAGGCCAGAACGCTATCCGTTACACCACCACGCTCGGTTATATGGTTATAGAATTATGCTCACCATCAACGTGTGCTTCTAACCATTGCTTCAGGGCTTAGGCAATCTCCCATTTGACTGTACTCTTTACAGTTTACTGCCGGTTGTGTTGGCATACGAATTGTGTTTCTCACGTTTTTCACTACATAAAAATCATTTAACAGAGAGGGTGATGAGGGAATGTACCAGAGAAGCGAAGGACTTGGATACAAACCCACAATCAGACCATTGTTTGTAAATAGTGTAGTATGGAGTCCACATTTTTAGTACATCAAATGCATGGTGCAAAATATGGCAGCTAGATTTATTAGTGGAAAATATTCAACAAGTGCCTTAATAAAGGAACTGGACTGGATGTCATTGGGAGATTGGAAGAGTGTCAGGGGCTGTATGTGGTGTATAATGCTGTTAGAATGGATATTGGAGGAATAATTCTGAGTGGTGTATGGAGCCTAAGTTGGCAATTACCACAATCTGGCATTAGACTTTAGATGATGAGGCCTGAGTGGATAAAATATCCAAACACCCACTTTGATCTAACAATTTACGACAATTCAAGCGTGGGTACTATCTTCGGCGCAATAGAACTAGTGTCTGCACCTATTGTGACGTTTAGGATACTTGTCGATGTGTGGGGGTCTTCTATGAAAATGTGAGTTATGATGTCTGTTTGATGACCAAGTTAGCTAAGGGCATTATGTCACTTTTATCGTGGTTAGTTGGATGAAGCATGCAATTATAAACAAATGTCACACTTGGTCCTGAATCCGAAGGTTGGCGTTAGATGGGAACATTTTAAACCGAATGGAGAACTCCCCTGGGTCCTGATTTATTGAAAAATAATTTCCTGGAGAATTTTCCTGGAAAACTGCAGTAGAACGACCTTAAATGGTCATTTTGGTACCTGGCTACTGATTAGCAGAAGACTCTGCGAATTTTGAATTTTTGGTTTACTTTAACGCACGAACAGAAGGTAACCCTGTCTGTAACTGATCAGGGGTTTGAGTGGGAATCATTGGAAAATAGAAGGAGGTTTGAGGAAGTGCTGGGCGTATGTTGGCGATGAGGCTAGGGGTGGATCTTGGTGAAAGAATTAGGAATAGTGCACTGGATTTCTTTTATAAGGAAGTGGGTAAATTTTCTATATCTACACCTCGGCCACAGGCATTCTATGACGAATCAGCATGTTCTGTGCTTAGCACTGCCTTACATTGACTCGATTTTTATCACATAGGACTGGCGTACTTCGATTCGAGAGGGGCGAAATTAGTAAGATTAACAGACGTATTTCGTTCCTGGAACATACGTGCTGTGCTGTAAAATACAGTTAAAGGTGCCAATCACTGATGTGTCACAAGGGATTGATTGGAATTTTAGACAAAGTACAGCTAAGGACACTCAATTTGGGTGGGTAAATAGTTGTGGCAATGAGAAAATGATATATAAGTAGATTTACACGGGCGAGAACTTAATGTTTTCTTTTCGCCTAGCACACCCCCTCGGATCGAATTCCCGAGTGCTGAAGTTACTCACATCATTATTATTAAGTATTTGCATGAGAATGAATTTATTCTAGCTAATTAGACACACCAACAGGACGGACATGACATTCACAGACACACAATTTCATTACCCCTAATTTTGAAATTTGTCCTGGTGGAGGAACATCAAAGAGGCACCGGCTGCGGGATGTAATCAGCCATATGCTATATGGAAGGCTCTAAACAGACTAAGAACTGAAGTGTCCCGATGTAAATATAATATTTAAAAAATGGGGGTACACTAATGACAACGATCTATGTGAATGTGGTGAGCTTCAGAACCCACAACATCTTCTGATATGCAGGAATCTCCCTGAAACCTGCAATATCGACGACCTTTACAGGGCAAACGAGAAGGCCATCAAGATTGCGGAATTCTGGTCACATTCTATATAATTGTGTTTATAGTTAATATTAATTAATTAATGTTATTTGTTTTTTCAACTTGTTATGTCCTGGACACGAGAAATATAAATAAAAATATAAATACCCCTAATTTAATACATCCTTTAAAATACACGGACTGTAGGTGACACTCGTGAGTTATATTATATTGTTCATAATGAAAAAGTGAGTTTGTTTCCCGTCTCTTCGTCGGTGAATTAATTTTTAATGTCTGCCTGCTTCGATGAACGGAATTTATGTTAACAGCGAGGTCTTTAGAGACGGGAAAGGATGGGAAGGAATTCGGCCATGGCCTTTTGAAGGTAGCATCCCCGGCATTCACTTGGAGTGATTTTGGGAAACCATGGATGCCTGGAACCTCCGTCCTCCCGAATGAGAGGCAAGAACGCTAAATAATTTCATGAAAACAGGAATCGTCCATTGTCTACTTAAACCAATGGGTCCATTTAAACTCCTCGAAGATAAGACTTTAATTATATTTAAGTTACTCGGTAAAGGTGGAATTGGAATACGCAACACCCGACGACCACTAGTGATAGACGAATCCATAGTTTTGTCTGACGTCCGCATTCCAGAACAGGATGGATAGCAGTGGCAAATATTTGTCGGAGACCAAAATGATACATGTCGCGCCATCTGCCAGCGGATCGGCGAACTAACTGTGCAGCGCAAGCCCGCCATCTGCCAGCGGATCTGTGAACTAGCGGTGCAGCGCCATCTATCCGCAGATCGGGGAACTAACATATGCGCAAGCCCGGCAGCTACCGCCATCTGTGCGACAGGTCGAGGAACTAACGTGTGACGTCATACGACCGGGCGGTGCGCTCGGCGGCCATCTTGGTCACACCAACGGGGGGCGGCCATCTTGTGACGTCACGCGGACGAGTGGAGTCTCTTTACAGTTGTCCAAAGAGCTTATCAGGCTTGAACTCTTATTATCTTCCTACTCTTGTTCACGTGGGCTTTGTGGACTGTTGAGTAAAAAATAAGTCTACTAATTGCATCAAAGTCGATTTAAGGGGGGTAGTTTCATCGAGAAGTGGGGGTGTAACCGGATGTTGAGGGATGAGATCTAAAAAAAAAAAAAAAGTCTCAAATATTACTGAGCTAGTGAACCGTTCAAAAGAACTAGTTCTTTTCGTAGAGTGATCAAATGAACACCGCTCTTTTTATTGAATCACTTTGCCCACCTCTACAAAGTAGCAGTCTAGCCAACCCCCCCCCCACTCACCCTCTAGACCGAGCCACGTAGTTTGTGCACAATCCATTATCTATCCCTTCATTACCCAGACACTATACTAGAACAAATAATTCGTTGCGATCGTAAATGAAACTGTGAAACTCTTCCTCTTTCACGAATTCTGCAAGCTGAAACTATCTGCTTACAGATCGTCATATACAGGGCGTTCGCCGGGAAACGCTACCCACTGTTAGCGCTACAAGGAAGAAACTGCTCCCGGCGAGCGAGCGGTCAGCTTCCGGCATTGTTCGACCGTCGGCCGCGGACTATTTCATAATAATTACACTTCATAAACTTGTATGTGCTAAGCATTTAAATGTGACGTCAGTTGCGGATCAACAGTGCCATCGTGGATACCCTGCAGGTACCAGTTGCAAAATCTAATCCTAGGCCCCTGGTCTATTTCTGTAATTTTATGCACCACAATTGTTTTGTACGGCTTCAAGTGAACTAGCTTTGTTTCTTTCCAAGCTGACGTCTTAGATACGCCTGCCATGCTGCCCTAAACTGACTTAATGATTTTTTGGGTGACTGTTCTAGTCGAAAAGCGATATCGTCAATTTTCTCCTCTGTGAGAATACGGTTAACCGACAGTCTCTTTTTGTTAAAAGATGAACCCGTTTCCCTTACTTTTTTAACCAGACGCAGAATTGTTGATTTAGCTGGCAGTAAAGCGCCAGGATATTCGCGACGAAATTTACTGCGACACTTTTTAAACGACTTCTTCTTCACATATGTATCGAAGAGAAATATTCTTTGTTGCAAACTGTAACGAACCATAATTTTACTCACACTCAAACACGGTACAGATTAGTAAGAGTATGAAGCCCCAAACCGCAAAGAAACGTCTATTGACAACACTGATTAATAAGAGACAGAAGTCACAAACTAGCTACAGTGCGGTGATTCACGGCGCCGTGTGGCGGGAGTTGCTGGCTCCACTGTCCCAGCAAGTTGCCGACGGCAACAGACTGGGAGGGTAGCATTTCCCGGCGAACGTCCTGTACTTAAAGGAATCATAACTGTCATTTAGTCAGCTCCTGCATTCAATAGAGACTATGGGGAAATTCAGTTTCCTGAAAACTCAAGAAATAATTATATACGGTAACTACTGAAATAATCCAAATAAATTTTCCCCATAGTCTGAAACTCTTATATTTAAAACTTTCCTTCTTTTCAAGCAGCCAGTCTAACGTATAATTTCGTAAGGTCACTCATTCCCTCACCTCGATAGCTATTGGCTGGAGAACAGTTGTCACGTGTCAACCTTCACACGCAAATGAACAGCGACCAGAGATACCATTAGAAGAAATTCGTGGTTATGTCCACAATTTAATAACTAAGCAACCGCTACCAAATTAGTAGTCATAATACATTCAATAAGTTTGCTTTTCGTGGTGTTTCATAGTTAAAAAATATCGATAAACTTTAAGTCTGAAAAAGCCTTAATATGCTTTTCAGTAACATTTTGCTAATGATAGCAACATTAAAAAAAAACTTGCTCGTGATTTCTGCTGTAACCACGATGCCAATCGTCATTCCTGCTTAGCATAAATTTCAATTTAATGAAAACTTACTAATGTTGTTGCTTGACCAAAGTTTATGCATTACAGTTTATTTGCTTTTTAAGTAATTTAATGACAATTTTCGTTAATGGTCTTGTTGACGTTTGCTGTACGTGAGTTATTAGGTTATATTAAGTGGACATCAGACCAAATATGTCACCGAATCAACTGCTCGGGCAAATCATTTCTTTGGAGTTGCTCAACTGTTTAATAATATGGAATGTGTATTAAGTTCTCTGGCCGTTACAGATACTATGACCAAAGATTACATTATGAGTGTTTGCCCAGTCTCAATTAAAAAAAAAAAAGTGATGCTTTCGAAGCAAACAGGAATTTCTTCAATTTTGCAGAGTGAACTTTAAGGGTCAAATACAAGTCAAGTTTGTATTTAAGCAATTACACGATTGCGCTATCGTTCCTGTCCGTGTTTAATACCTACCTCTATTAATGCTTCTGAGTTCTTCAAGCTCAAGAGATTTTATTCACCCTGAAACACAGGTCAAGTTGATATTTTGTCAAATCAGGTCTTTAATCTTTGATCATAAAAATTTAAACTATTATACATCGGTGACGATACGCAAAAAACTGTCATGGGCTCACACCAGTACTGTAATAAACATCTCTAATCGAGATATGCACCGCACACAATGTAAATCACACCTATGGAAATTGCCGACTCGTCTGTTCGGTTCAAAATATCTGACATTTAAATAAACTCTCCGAAGAAATTACTGGTTAGTGCAGATGTTAAAAACGTGGCTTTACACAAGGTTATTCATGCGGAATCTCATAGGCTATGTCTAAGATATTTCGGATAAAATAGACAAGGGAAGCCAAATTGATCGTGTATCACCTTTCAAAGGCCTTCAACAGAGTGGTCGGTCGCAGTATGTTGTCGTTGAAGGAGAAAGTTCTTCTAATCTAGATGTTACATCGGGTGTACCTCAAGGAAGTGTAATAGGACCACTTCTTTTCTTAATTTTTATAAAAGATCTCTGAGACAAAGTGAAAAGCCTTTTTAGATTGTTTGCTGATGATGCGGTTATTTATAGGGAAGTAAGAAATTTGGCGGATTGCTTAGAAATTCAGCGCGATCTGGATGTTATTTTGGCTTGGTGCGCTGAGTGGCAACTTACGCTAAATTGTAAAAAGTGCAAGACAATGAGCATAACTAACAGGAAGAATCAGATTGTTCAGAAATACGAGGTAAACAGTTCAGTTGTTGATATGGTCGATTCTATGAAATATTTGGGAGTAACAGTACAAAGGAACATGAAATGGGACATACACATTAATTCGTTAGTAGGTAGAGCAAATTCTAGGCTGCGATTCATAGGTCGAATCTTGAAAAATTGTAATGAACAAACAAAGGAGATTAGCGTACAAATCTCTTGTGCGTCCACATTTGGATTATTGTTGTGCCATTTGGGATCCGTTTCGTAAGGGGTTGATCGAAAGTATAGAGAAAGTACAGAGAAGAGCCGCTCGATTCGTGACCGCTTGCTACAGTCCTTATGAAAGCGTCACAGAACTGATTAGTAGACTAGGCTGGGAGTCTCTGGTAGATAGACGACGCACGTTTAGTTTAAACTTATTGGTAAACATGCGTACTCCCACTTTCACTTACTGCGTGTAGTGAAATACTTCTTCCACCAACCTATTTGAGTCGGAAGGACAGGAAAGATAAAATTAGAGAAATAAGGTGCCAGACTGATTCTTATCTGAATTCTTTTTTCCCTCGTACCATTAGGGATTGGAATGCACAGCAAAGAGATTAGCTTTGGTGCTGAGCACCCTCTGCCACCCACAAATTTTGTGAATTGGAGTATATATGTAGATGTAGATAAAATGGCGGTAAATAAAGTAAAAGCTATTGGATTGGATGAGAAAGTGATATTCTGGGTACAAGAATTCTTAAAAGGTATAAAGCAAAATGATAGGATAATGAAT
Source organism: Vandiemenella viatica (assembly GCA_031002005.1). Classification (NCBI taxonomy): domain Eukaryota; kingdom Metazoa; phylum Arthropoda; class Insecta; order Orthoptera; family Morabidae; genus Vandiemenella; species Vandiemenella viatica. The sequence continues at coordinate 19,385 of JARYHS010007526.1, forward strand.
GCATTATAAAAAGAAGTGAAGTAGAAAGGGGTGCCGCAGGGTAGCGTATTGGGAGCATTGCTATTAATTATTCTAATGAATAATTGTGTTGATTGTTTACTATCTGAAATTAGATTGTTTGCAGATGACATAATGCTGTATAAAAGAATCAATACGATAGAGGTTGTAAACAGTTGCAAGGTGATCTGGACAGGATATCTAGTTGGGTTGGTAAACATGGGATGAAGATAAATGCAAAGAAGAGTCGGGTAAAAAAGTCTATTATGATTGTCGGTAGGGTGAGGAATCGGTTTTTGAAGTCTTGAAATGTGAAATCTTGGCATAAAATTTGATAAGAAATTCAGTTGGGCATGACAAAGTCGGCATATGAAAGGAAAATGAATTCAACCAACATCATACATTTGATAAGTGATAAGAGGAAGTGGGGGAATTAGGTCAGACTAGTGTTCTAAAAAAAACGTTTTTTTTCTGACTTGAAAAAAGAACATGAAAAAAAATGTGAAAATAAACATGTTTTTTTTCTGGGACGTGTTTTTTTTTCATAACTACTAAATCTCAAATTTGTAAGGCACTTATCGTTTAATATGACTGTTTTAGAGTTTATTCTAAGTACTTATCTTAATTTTTAAATTTGATATATTTTTCTGGTTCAGTAGGGGGGGGGGGAGAAACTAAAATCTTGGCAATATTGACTGAAATTTTCTTTTATAAACCGGGATTTCCCGAATAGGCTAGGTTGCACTAGAAGGAATCCCCGTTCCCCATTGTTTGGAATGATACTCACTATTTGAACTAGTGCTGCCAACCCTACGAATTTATCTGTAGACCTACGAATCATTCCAAAAAATTAGGAATTTAAAATTTATCTACAGTTTTTTTGCCTCTTTTAATTACTTATTGTGCTTTCCTTATATTCGTATACTTGTTAAACTTGCAGCATATACTGATATTGAGTCATTGTCAGTTATTATGAATCATTTCCTTGCAACCGTTGTCGTATACCAACGATTGGAAAGAAATAAAGCTCCTATTTTTTATGATAATAGATTTAAATTCGAACTTAAAAGACCGTAATACAGAACTATCGGCGCAGTCTTTATGCACAGTGTGTACTTTGCTCACAATTTAAAATTGCAATCTTAAATCTTTTGCGTGCAATACAAGGACAACCAGTAAAAGAAAACTTAACTATTTCTGAAGTTATGGATCTATAGGAGACAGAAGAAGAAACAGAAAATTCCAACTCCGACCGAACTAGTGTTGGTAGTGCTGATACTAGTGAATGTGGTACTAACATAGAGGATGATAAAATTATGTTACCTATATAGACACTTTTATGAATCATTATGTAAGACATTATATGATTTAGTAAGATTTAAAACACACATGTAAAATGTAAGTTCCATAAATAAAAGTATAATTTATCAAATTTATAGTTTCCAGAAAATTTTTTTTAGAAAAAAAACAAGGGTGCTAGGTTTTTTTCATAGTTTTTTTTTCACAAATCTGAAAGAAAAGTTTTTTTTTTCAATTTTCAACGCTAGCTCAGACTATTGTTCGAGTATGGTGGTGTAGTATGGGACTCGCGTTATGGACGTTGGAGGGGGTGCAAAATAGGGCTGCTAGATTTGTCTGTGGGAGTCATTGGAGGGTGAAGAGAGTGCTGTATTAAGTTTATATTGGTAAACGTTTCGGCACCCAACGTGGGGCCTTCGTCAGGTCTATTTCAGGCTGATGTATTGGCTGAGTCCGTCAGATTGTACTCTAGTCGTATGCGAACGAAAAGGTAGTGTTTCGAGCAGTCGGCACGGATACATCAGCTCGAAATAGCACTGACGAAGGCCCGACGTTCGGCACCGAAACGTTGGCAGTATCAATCTTGACTCTGCGATAACTCTCGAATTAAGGGAATTTTATAAACGCCGGGATAGTCCCTCTCACGAAATCTGTGACTTTTGCCCAGCAATCTGCTTACGATTCTACTTGGCAGGTGGTGCTTAAGTATGTGTTTTTCGTTCCAGAAGGTTGCCGGCCTGCCTGCGCTGTCGGCGGTGCTGCGGCACTTTGCAGACTCCGCGTCCAGCTCTACAGACCTGAAGGCGGTGCTGGCGGAGAAGATCCCGAAGGAACAGGAGCGCGTCAAGAACTTCAGGAAGCAGTACGGGAACACCAAGGTCGGGGAGGTCACCGTCGACATGGTGAGTACCACCTGTACTGTTCTAGTCTCCTGAGCACACTCGCCTCGATAGCTATTGGCTGGAGAACAGTGTCACGTGTCAGCCTTCGCTCGCAAATTAACAGTGGCCAGAGATATAGTTAGAAATTCGTGGTTATGTCCACGATATAGTAGCCAAGCAACTGCTATCAAATTAATTGCCATAATACATTCACTAATTTTGCTTTTCGTGGTAAAGGGTGTTCCAGAAAAGGACTCCTGATTTCAACATATTAAATATCTCGAAAACAAAGATCGATAGAGGAATGCAGTAAACGGTATGTTTATTGTGACAGCTGTAGAAGTGTATACAGCAGTGTGAAATAATAGTTACAAAAGCTGCTAACAGATGGCGCTGGTACGCTGTACAGCTCATATCAGCATACATAAGTGAATAATCGCATGAAACAATCTTACAAACAATCACATCACAATGTTTTCAAAATGTTCACCATTGGCACTACCCTGAGCTTCGGATCACTATTTAGGCATTACGTAATGGCGATTACAGCGCAATCTGTTAGCAGCTTTTGTAACTATTATTTCACACTGCTGATACATTCTTACAGCCGTAGCACAATAAACATACCGTTTACTGCATTCCTCTATCGATCTTTGTTTGTCGAGATATTTAATTTTGAAATCAGGGAGTCCTTTTCTGGACACCCTGTATTTCATAGTTTTAAAAAAAATCGATAATCTTTACGCCTGAAAAAAACGCGGACCTGCTTTTCAGTAATATGCTAATGAAAAAACTTTAATTACCCATGGTCTATGCTGTAACCACGAATGGAAATGGTCATTCCGGCCTGGGCGAAATATCAATTTAATTAAAACTTTCACTAATGATGTTGCTTGACCAAAGTTTATACACTACGTACTGTAACGTGACGTTATCACGCCACGATACAATTTTTATTTTTATTAAATTGTGATTTATTTAATTTATTCAGATAAAATTAATTTATATT
>JARYHS010007527.1:0-13996 GCA_031002005.1 Vandiemenella viatica
CTGTAGTTTTTGTGCATCCGATCATAGCATTGAGTCATGTCCTAAAACGTCACAACCTCAGTGTGCTCTGTGCTCTGTGCTCTGGCCACAGATCGACTGTGTCCCGTCTATCAGAAGGCGAGAGCCATAAAGCAATATATGGCGTTGAATAATGTCAGTTATGGCGAGGCCACAGTTATACATGAGAACAGACCCTACGCCCAAGCTGCAGCCAATATTAACTTGCAGTATAATAGTCCTACTGAATTTCCGCCTCTGCCGGTAATGCACTCTTTTCCTGTCAACAACAACCAACCTACCAGCTAGCCTCATTCGATAATAGGCCATACACAAGGGCGGCAGCAGCCCCTCCACAGGTTGTCTCTCAATCTCCAGTACTGTCTAGACAACAGAACATGTTGCCGTTCCTCCCTGAGGACACGTCCGGAATTTAATCAGTCCAAGCCACTGGATGGGACAAACCCACGCCCACTCAGACGAGACAACATGGTTCCTCCTGGAACCATCCAAAAGTCGTCCGACCTCAACAGATCACGACGCATAGCAATACAAATAACTGGAAAGATTACCAGCAATATCACATCCCAAGCCAAAGACCAACGGTGCCCTTACAGAGTAATTTAACCAGCTCCGTCAATAGCATGGATGGTCCTTCAGCCATACCAGACAGGCGTCGCCTAATAGAAATAATGCTTAACTTCATTGCCATGCTGCTACAGCAAATACAATCTGGAAGTGGGACACTCCCAATCGACGCGATAAGGGATAACATTAGTAGGATTATAGAATCCACAAGCAATCTACACGGAACAGAGGAAGGAAGAGTAATAACGTCTCAGGATAATGGAGAAGATTTTGCAGTGGAACGCACGGTCTATTAGGTCCAACAAGGAAAGCCTTATGCAGGTTTTAAAAGAAAATTCTATCACCATCTGCACTGTGACGGAAACATGGCTAAAACCCGAGGAGAAACTCACCTTTCCAGGCTATAATATTTTTCGCAACGACCGAGAGGACGGGTTCGGTGGCGTAGCCATCCTAGTACAGTCGGGGACAGAATTCGAGAGACCCCTCGCCTTTCGATTATGCTTCGTTCTAGACACGAATACCGCATGGGACAGCATAACTGGTAGGTGGTACACTAAATTCATGATAAAATAGACCTCTCATACCCAGCACTTTATCCAAGACTAAAAAAATGAGCCCGCGCAGCAAGAAACTCGCAGACGCTCAGAGGGAAAGTTCGGAGTTCTGCAGTAAAAATAATCACGAATATCACCATTTTAGTCATAATAATTATTTAAATAACCAAATTGATTAATTATAGAGAGATGGTAACACTTTTTTCGTAATTTTGATAACCGTTGCGTATTTTTTTTTCCCTCGAATAAACAGTTAACAATTCGATAGCAAACGCAATTATAAGCGAATACAGAAAAGAATCGCTAAATTACGCACGGAAAACCAAAAAGAGAGTTTGAATGGACTTAGTTACACTTTCTAACGCTGCAGCGTTATAGAACTGTGCGTGTGACAAATACACACAAAGGTTAAGGGTAAGCAGAACGAGCATTCACGAAAGAACTCTAATGGTAAACTAAGTCACGAAATATAAATAAACTATTTCCAGAAAATTAAATGGTGCGGAATATTAACACCTTAATTTTGTTTTCATCATACCATATTTAGAAGGTAAGCTAAACTTGAACGCAGTAGCAACAGTTTTAGTAGTAATAATAATCATTAAGAACAGTAAATAAATAAAAAAATCCGTCTGCAATGTGAATTAGCGGTTCCACATTTTAAATTTGGAAGATGGAAGTAGTAAAACTATCATCTCTCTCTTTGTTTCTAACTAACACTGATACTTCTATAAAATTTTCTGTCAAGCTTTACTTCCTGCCGTCCAAGCCCGATGGGTTATAGGTAACACTGTTGCCTGGCATTCGGGAGGCCGCGAATTCAAACCCCGTCGGGGATCCAGTTTCAGTATTCCATGATTTTCGTAAATCTCTCCAGCTGAACTCCAGAAAAGTTCCTTCAAAAAGCGGTGGCTGAAATTCTTACCCGATCCTAGTTTCCAATACTATCAGGATTCATATCACATTGCCAGCGAAGATATGACGAAGACAAAAAAAAAAAATAATAATAAAATAAAATAACGTGGTGGGTATGTGGTATCCGGCTTTCGGGAGGTCGTGGGTTCGAATACCCATCTAGCCATCCAGGTAAACGTTTTAGATGGTTTCCCCAAATCACTCCAGGCGAATGCCGGGATTGTTCCTTCAAAAGGCCATGGATGAATTCCTCCCCATTACTTGTCCCCAGTCCTTTCCTGCCTCTAATGACCTCGATTAAGGCTAGAAGCAAAACACAATTGCTCAAATAAAAATAATTACATCTCTGTGGTGTGTTTTAGACCTTTTCCTTGTTGGATTTATCTTATTCAACGGCCGAACATGGTAGAGAAAGGACTAGAGTGCTATTTCCACATGTGGAGAGTCCCTAGTTCGGTGTTGTTTTAGTGCTGGTCGACGTCGAAATCATTATAGAGAGAAAAGGACTTGGGGCATGTTTCGGGAAGGAATTCAGCCTTGGCCGTACCAGAGAATCATCCCAGCACTCACAGAGTGATTTCGATTAATCATGCAATACCGAAATACGGATGGATACAAGAAGATTTCAACCCCTGTCCTTCCGGATGGGATGGCTTGAGCGTTACCGGGACTCTCGGTCACTGGTGCGATTCCGGCCAGAGGCATGGGAGTTAAAGTAGGTATTGTGGTATGTCTTCTATCGTCTTTCAATTGTATGACCAAAAAGCATTTGGAAATACATCAGTATACAGGATAAACACACAAAACGGTTTAGCTGGATGAATGGCTATCGGGAGGAATGCCATTAAAAATTTAAAGACATTTTTATTGAACCAAAAGGCAATTAGCCTCCTTCAAAAATATCTCGCTGGTCCACCTCATCTCACAAAAAAATATTCCTTGTTTGGTGCCAACTAGTAACATGGCTGAGTTCTAAACACGTATTAGGATAAAAAATTTGGAAAGTAGGCGTACTATAGTGAAGCTCTTTAGTGCACACGGGAGGGGTATTTAATTTCAGTTGAGTGTATAGGATTTAATCTCTTTAACATTATGCGTGGTTATTTCGTAAGAAGAAGATCTTCCTGCTGGCTCAGTTCAGACGCAAAGAGGAAGTAACCGATTTGACAAACGTTTCGAGGAAGTGTTTATTTACCAGTGGCTCTGAGGAAGTGAAGAACACTTGTTCCGTAGAATTAGCTGTAATAAAATTTGTGAATATGACCATCCGTACACGAAATATGCCCATTTTCGAATTACGAGCACCTACAAATACAGTGACAGTCATTTGCCGAAAGTAACAGAAACAACTTCATATAACATATTAAAGTTACTTCATCACAATTAGGTCATTTCTGAAAATTACTTCTCGAGGATTTTAACTTCAGCATACCCTCATTGCGTCTTGTAATTTTCTACTTGGACTATTTGATTACAAAATTAATTAATCAATATTCCGTGATAATGGAGCTATTTAAAAGGAAAAAAAAAACTGGAAGTGCACGTGTGCACGTTATTGAAAATTGACATGCCTCCATCTGCTGATGTAAATATTTTATGACCTTCCGTGCCTTTGACCATTTAACCTGCTGACTATTGTGTCAGCCTTTGTTCAGGTAATGTGGAACTCTATTGTGAAGTCAACACAAGACGAACACTACACTCATTCAAAAGCAACCATATAAGCAGAACTCGAATCAGTGACCTTTATTATTATTAATAAATTTCTCTCGGGCTTCCAGCCGTGTTAAGATGTTACATTTGTGGGACGTTTCGAAGGCGTCCAACTCTGCCTTCATTCTCAACCAAATATCAATCATTAAGGCAGAGTTGGACGCCTTCGAAACGTCCCACAAATGTAACATCTTAACACGGCTGGAAGCCCGAGAGAAATTTATTAATATACAACGCCGTGAAAGATTACGATCTTACTTTATTATTATTACTCCGCGATTCACTAAAAGTGTGTGTGCGGATGGTGTATTGCTCCTATCCGAAAGGGTAATGGTTTGGAAGGGATATACGGGATATGGCAGGAGGCCTTTACAATGCGATGACAGTGTTCTAGCCCCTACACTGCTAGCGCCAGCTTAAGTATCTTGGTCGGGACTCTTGCGAAGGAATTTGTGAATGTGTCTGCGGTCGTGGTTTGCCAACACGGAAGACAATTCCGTAGGCCCACAGAACAAGGAAATTATCAGACATTTCAGGCATGAGATTTTCCTCATCCTCGTTCAACTAACTTGCTTATATTGCTACCTGAGGCTCACACAGTTAACAGACGAAAGAATTATACAGGTTTAGAACCGTATATCCTCGAGGAACCAGGGCTTTCTGAACTTTTTTAAATTTGTTTCCAGCTTGACATCTCGACTTTGAGGTCATGGGAGACGGGAGTATGGACTTTTTGGTGAACTATACCGACGTTCGCTTTGATTTGGAAAAACCGTAGAAAATCCAAATCTGGATGGCCAGAAGCGGATTTGAACCCGCATCCTCTCGAATGCCAGGTCAGAACATTATCGCTCGTCCACTACGCTCAGTTTTTTTAATTGACCGTAACATATAGATATATAGGAACAATAATTTATAGACTGACTCGGCCATGAATCTTTTTTAATATATCTATTTTTGCAGCCTAGTAGTAGACGAAAACATATTAGATCAACTGAAGATGCCAGATTTTAATCACATCATTTCTCACGAACCCGGAAACAACCATAATACACCCTCTTTTATAACCACATATGTAACGTTTCAATTAGTTTTTCGAAGATAACATCATTTTACTTTTACATATCCAGCGTATTCCAGTTTGAAAAGCAATCCATCCTTTTCCTTCAGAATGCAGGCATAAGAATTTTAAAAGCTCTACTGCATATGGAATTAGCCAACGTCATTAACTGTAAGACTGACAGCAGTCTTTTTCCAAGACCATTCTTGCTTGTAGAAAATGCCATGGTGGCTCCCAAAGTGAGAAGTATTATTGCGCCGGTTCAAATTCCTGTCGGCTATCAAATTTCGTTTTTTCCATGTTTTCTCAAAACCTTTGCAGATTAATGCCAGGATGATTCCTCTGGAAGGCATTGATCAACTTCTTTCATGTTCTTTGTTCACAGTTCTCTCCTATATTTATTTACCTCGACAGTAACGAGGCGTTTAGCCCTAATTATTAAAAATGTTTAATGTATAAAAAAGAAGAACTGATGTGCAGTTTTCAGTAGTGAAATTTTAATTCCAAAATACTGTAAAATAGAAATTTCAAATATACACAAGTTATATATATATTATATATCTGTATTGACAGGTATTTGACGCATATATTATCACAGCAATATCTGAAAACTTATTTCGGATATTTTTAAAAATATTATATTTTCTTAGGCGGGATTAGGGGTAATAAATGATTCTTGTTTAATTTTTTCTGCAGCGCGTCACAGCGCCTAGTATTTAAAAGTTATTCACACATTGAAACGAGATAATTCTTTACAGTTATCATTTTGTAAACGAATCTAATCCAGCAGTATTCTTGTCAAACTTTTACAATTACAAAATTTTATTTTGATACTGCTTTGTCTAAGCTCTAATGAAGGAAAATGTAGTTTTATCTCGATGGCAGATGATTCCGAAGTCACAATGCAAGGAAATATGCATCGTTTCCTGCCAGAAGACTTCCTCATCGAATGTGCGAGTTATATTCAAACATTAGTATGCTTCAGTGTCAATCGCTACACCAGGCACATCTAGCAATTTGAGTGATCCGTCTACTGACTGTTAAATATTCTTTTTTGAATAATATTATAGTCCGTCCAGTAAGCTTTATGAGGGGGAGGGGAGGTAAAGTAAAATTGGAAATGGATAAGAAGATAAATACAGGAATGAGATGGCAGAATAGTGCAACATCGGTGTCGCTCATTGTTGGGAAGAAGCAAAAGAAAACACAGTGTTAAAAGTTCCAGTAATTCATAGGGCAAATTACGCGTAAATGATTGATTTTAGAAAGTCGTCGACATATATTCCGTCTTTCTTATAATGTAGACCATTTCGGCCTATGCACTTTCTACTGGGTTCATGTCAACGTTTATGACTGGATGATCAGTTTCCTGCGTCCTTGGCTCCTCGAGAAACCATCAGGTGGACGAAATATTTGTCCTGCTGCGACATGATATGGGAGACGTAATTCACACCCTTACAGAAGTTAACATCGTGTTATACGGAACAGACACCCAATTTTCAAAAATACGTCGGTCACAGATGACTATCCTGCAATCCCATCCTTTACAAATGACAATATTTCACCTCATCGCTGAATTATTTGTGACGCCTGGTAGACGAATATTCTATTGGAAACAACAATCCTTAATGTATCTTTAAACTGTAATGCTCTGTAAAAAAAGGAAGGTCCTGCCAGGCCTATCCTGGCCAGAAGTTGTTTTGCGTGGAGTATTTGTGTAGGACTGTTCAATTAAATGACATTCCTTTCCTTTGGATAACCAAATATACGGCATACCACGGTTTATTTGTTTATATTTCCAGAAACAAATCTAGCAGCCCTTTTTTGCACCCTCTCCAACTCCTGTATTTGATACGTAAAATGAGGGTCCCATACTACACTACCATATTCGAGCAATGGTCTGACCAAAGTTTTGTAACCCAATTCCTTTACTTCTCTCGTACATCCCCTCATCAGTCCCCCCAACAAGTGCAGAACTTTGAAACCTTTTCATACCACCTGTCCAATGTGTCCTGCCCAGTTAAGCTTGTTATCAAAAGTAATGCCAAGATATTATCGCTGAATGCAATCAGTGACGGATATGATAAAGAAGCTGGAATGGGATTTATTGCAAGACAGGAGGAGGATGAGGAGGTTCATGGGAGTGTACAGGGCATATACTGGCGATGAGGCATTGAAAGATATTGCAATAGGTATTGCAATAGGTATTAAAAGTAGTGCATGGAAGGGAAAAGATGACCATGACCACAAGCTGGCACTCGATTTCAGGCACAAGGGTGTGGGAAGATTCTCTTTTTTAAGTAAGGGTGTCAGGGATTGGAAAGAGTTACCAAGAGAAATGATAAATAATTTACCGAAAACTTTGAAAGAATTTAAAGATAAAACTTGTAGAGAGTAAATGTAGGTGGGTGAAGATAGGGGGAAGATGGGTGTGTAGGGAAATTGCCACCGGAGCCTGTGCTCCAATGCAATTAAAATAAATTAAATTTTTTTAAAAATTATTTGTTTATAATCATATTTCTAGTTAAAAAACCATTTGAATATAGCTCTTCATGCAATTTCTAGATGTGGCTGGTGTAGCGATTGACACTGAAGCATACTAATGTTTGAATATAACTCGCACATTCGATGAGGAAGTCTTCTGGCAGGAAACGATGCATATTTCCTTGCATTGTGACTTCGGAATCATCTGCCATCGAGATAAAACTACATTTTCCTTCATTAGAGCTTAGACAAAGCAGTATCAAAATAAAATTTTGTAATTGTAAAAGTTTGACAAGAATACTGCTGGATTAGATTCGTTTACAAAATGATAACTGTAAAGAATTATCTCGTTTCAATGTGTGAATAACTTTTAAATACTAGGTGCTGTGACGCGCTGCAGAAAAATTAAACAAGAATCATTTATTACCCCTAATCCCGCCTAAGAAAATATAATATTTTTAAAAATATCCGAAATAAGTTTTCAGATATTGCTGTGATAATATATGCGTCAAATACCTGTCAATACAGATATATATATATATATATATATATATAACTTGTGTATATTTGAAATTTCTATTTTACAGTATTTTGGAATTAAAATTTCACTACTGAAAACTGCACATCAGTTCTTCTTTTTTATACATTAAACATTTTTAATAATTAGGGCTAAACGCCTCGTTACTGTCGAGGTAAATAAATATAGGAGAGAACTGTGAACAAAGAACATGAAAGAAGTTGATCAATGCCTTCCAGAGGAATCATCCTGGCATTAATCTGCAAAGGTTTTGAGAAAACATGGAAAAAACGAAATTTGATAGCCGACAGGAATTTGAACCGGCGCAATAATACTTCTCACTTTGGGAGCCACCATGGCATTTTCTACAAGCAAGAATGGTCTTGGAAAAAGACTGCTGTCAGTCTTACAGTTAATGACGTTGGCTAATTCCATATGCAGTAGAGCTTTTAAAATTCTTATGCCTGCATTCTGAAGGAAAAGGATGGATTGCTTTTCAAACTGGAATACGCTGGATATGTAAAAGTAAAATGATGTTATCTTCGAAAAACTAATTGAAACGTTACATATGTGGTTATAAAAGAGGGTGTATTATGGTTGTTTCCGGGTTCGTGAGAAATGATGTGATTAAAATCTGGCATCTTCAGTTGATCTAATATGTTTTCGTCTACTACTAGGCTGCAAAAATAGATATATTAAAAAAGATTCATGGCCGAGTCAGTCTATAAATTATTGTTCCTATATATCTATATGTTACGGTCAATTAAAAAAACTGAGCGTAGTGGACGAGCGATAATGTTCTGACCTGGCATTCGAGAGGATGCGGGTTCAAATCCGCTTCTGGCCATCCAGATTTGGATTTTCTACGGTTTTTCCAAATCAAAGCGAACGTCGGTATAGTTCACCAAAAAGTCCATACTCCCGTCTCCCATGACCTCAAAGTCGAGATGTCAAGCTGGAAACAAATTTAAAAAAGTTCAGAAAGCCCTGGTTCCTCGAGGATATACGGTTCTAAACCTGTATAATTCTTTCGTCTGTTAACTGTGTGAGCCTCAGGTAGCAATATAAGCAAGTTAGTTGAACGAGGATGAGGAAAATCTCATGCCTGAAATGTCTGATAATTTCCTTGTTCTGTGGGCCTACGGAATTGTCTTCCGTGTTGGCAAACCACGACCGCAGACACATTCACAAATTCCTTCGCAAGAGTCCCGACCAAGATACTTAAGCTGGCGCTAGCAGTGTAGGGGCTAGAACACTGTCATCGCATTGTAAAGGCCTCCTGCCATATCCCGTATATCCCTTCCAAACCATTACCCTTTCGGATAGGAGCAATACACCATCCGCACACACACTTTTAGTGAATCGCGGAGTAATAATAATAAAGTAAGATCGTAATCTTTCACGGCGTTGTATATTAATAAATTTCTCTCGGGCTTCCAGCCGTGTTAAGATGTTACATTTGTGGGACGTTTCGAAGGCGTCCAACTCTGCCTTAATGATTGATATTTGGTTGAGAATGAAGGCAGAGTTGGACGCCTTCGAAACGTCCCACAAATGTAACATCTTAACACGGCTGGAAGCCCGAGAGAAATTTATTAATAATAATAAAGGTCACTGATTCGAGTTCTGCTTATATGGTTGCTTTTGAATGAGTGTAGTGTTCGTCTTGTGTTGACTTCACAATAGAGTTCCACATTACCTGAACAAAGGCTGACACAATAGTCAGCAGGTTAAATGGTCAAAGGCACGGAAGGTCATAAAATATTTACATCAGCAGATGGAGGCATGTCAATTTTCAATAACGTGCACACGTGCACTTCCAGTTTTTTTTTTCTTTTAAATAGCTCCATTACACGGAATATTGATTAATTAATTTTGTAATCAAATAGTCCAAGTAGAAAATTACAAGACGCAATGAGGGTATGCTGAAGTTAAAATCCTCGAGAAGTAATTTTCAGAAATGACCTAATTGTGATGAAGTAACTTTAATATGTTATATGAAGTTGTTTCTGTTACTTTCGGCAAATGACTGTCACTGTATTTGTAGGTGCTCGTAATTCGAAAATGGGCATATTTCGTGTACGGATGGTCATATTCACAAATTTTATTACAGCTAATTCTACGGAACAAGTGTTCTTCACTTCCTCAGAGCCACTGGTAAATAAACACTTCCTCGAAACGTTTGTCAAATCGGTTACTTCCTCTTTGCGTCTGAACTGAGCCAGCAGGAAGATCTTCTTCTTACGAAATAACCACGCATAATGTTAAAGAGATTAAATCCTATACACTCAACTGAAATTAAATACCCCTCCCGTGTGCACTAAAGAGCTTCACTATAGTACGCCTACTTTCCAAATTTTTTTATCCTAATACGTGTTTAGAACTCAGCCATGTTACTAGTTGGCACCAAACAAGGAATATTTTTTTGTGAGATGAGGTGGACCAGCGAGATATTTTTGAAGGAGGCCAATTGCCTTTTGGTTCAATAAAAATGTCTTTAAATTTTTAATGGCATTCCTCCCGATAGCCATTCATCCAGCTAAACCGTTTTGTGTGTTTATCCTGTATACTGATGTATTTCCAAATGCTTTTTGGTCATACAATTGAAAGACGATAGAAGACATACCACAATACCTACTTTAACTCCCATGCCTCTGGCCGGAATCGCACCAGTGACCGAGAGTCCCGGTAACGCTCAAGCCATCCCATCCGGAAGGACAGGGGTTGAAATCTTCTTGTATCCATCCGTATTTCGGTATTGCATGATTAATCGAAATCACTCCGTGAGTGCTGGGATGATTCTCTGGTACGGCCAAGGCTGAATTCCTTCCCGAAACATGCCCCAAGTCCTTTTCTCTCTATAATGATTTCGACGTCGACCAGCCCTAAAACAACACCGAACTAGGGACTCTCCACATGTGGAAATAGCACTCTAGTCCTTTCGCTACCATGTTCGGCCGTTGAATAAGATAAATCCAACAAGGAAAAGGTCTAAAACACACCACAGAGATGTAATTATTTTTATTTGAGCAATTGTGTTTTGCTTCTAGCCTTAATCGAGGTCATTAGAGGCAGGAAAGGACTGGGGACAAGTAATGGGGAGGAATTCATCCATGGCCTTTTGAAGGAACAATCCCGGCATTCGCCTGGAGTGATTTGGGGAAACCATCTAAAACGTTTACCTGGATGGCTAGATGGGTATTCGAACCCACGACCTCCCGAAAGCCGGATACCACATACCCACCACGTTATTTTTTTTTTTTATTTTTTTTTTTTGTCTTCGTCATATCTTCGCTGGCAATGTGATATGAATCCTGATAGTATTGGAAACTAGGATCGGGTAAGAATTTCAGCCACCGCTTTTTGAAGGAACTTTTCTGGAGTTCAGCTGGAGAGATTTACGAAAATCATGGAATACTGAAACTGGATCCCCGACGGGGTTTGAATTCGCGGCCTCCCGAATGCCAGGCAACAGTGTTACCTATAACCCATCGGGCTTGGACGGCAGGAAGTAAAGCTTGACAGAAAATTTTATAGAAGTATCAGTGTTAGTTAGAAACAAAGAGAGAGATGATAGTTTTACTACTTCCATCTTCCAAATTAAAATGTGGAACCGCTAATTCACATTGCAGACGGATTTTTTTATTTATTTACTGTTCTTAATGATTATTATTACTACTAAAACTGTTGCTACTGCGTTCAAGTTTAGCTTACCTTCTAAATATGGTATGATGAAAACAAAATTAAGGTGTTAATATTCCGCACCATTTAATTTTCTGGAAATAGTTTATTTATATTTCGTGACTTAGTTTACCATTAGAGTTCTTTCGTGAATGCTCGTTCTGCTTACCCTTAACCTTTGTGTGTATTTGTCACACGCACAGTTCTATAACGCTGCAGCGTTAGAAAGTGTAACTAAGTCCATTCAAACTCTCTTTTTGGTTTTCCGTGCGTAATTTAGCGATTCTTTTCTGTATTCGCCATATAATTGCGTTTGCTATCGAATTGTTAACTGTTTATTCGAGGGAAAAAAAATACGCAACGGTTATCAAAATTACGAAAAAAGTGTTACCATCTCTCTATAATTAATCAATTTGGTTATTTAAATAATTATTATGACTAAAATGGTGATATTCGTGATTATTTTTACTGCAGAACTCCGAACTTTCCCTCTGAGCGTCTGCGAGTTTCTTGCTGCGCGGGCTCATTTTTTTAGTCTTGGATAAAGTGCTGGGTATGAGAGGTCTATTTTATCATGAATTTAGTGTACCACCTACCAGTTATGCTGTCCCATGCGGTATTCGTGTCTAGAACGAAGCATAATCGAAAGGCGAGGGGTCTCTCGAATTCTGTCCCCGACTGTACAAGAAAAAAATTTCTATTACAACTAGCTATAACAATTCATAAGGTTCAAGATTTAACATTAAATAAAATTTCTGTAGATATTGAAGAAAAAGAAACTTTTGTTGGTTTAACATACGCTGGATTATAGAGAGTAAAAAATTCAGAAAGACTAACATTAAATATAATATTTTCTTTTGACAGTATTAGTAATATTAAAAATTCGAGTATTTTAAAGTGTAAAAAGCAGGAAGAAACTTGAATAAAATTTTTTTATATCTGATTAAAAACAAATTAAAGAAATTGATATTTAAAGATTGCATCTTATCATAAACGTGCTTTATTTATTTTATTTTTTTGTCAACAAACTATTTTAATCAAGATTCAGAAAGATGTTTAGCAGCTGCATCCGGAATTAAGAAATTAAAACTAATTATCTGAAGTAAAAATAAATCGATTTCGGGAGTTTGTAAATCATTACGAGCTATTTTAAGTTCGATATTTATTTCCTATTGCCATTTCGCAACTGTGTTCTTCATTACAAAATCATACAGAAATTCTCATGGAAAGAATTTACAGAAAAACTAAAACTTGGCTGGACCGGGAATCGAACGAGGTTCTTCATGGACGGAGAGCATAACTTGGGAACAAAGATCTATTCAAGTGTACTCAAAATGCCACCAGTTTTTTTTTTTTTTTTTTTTTTTTTTTTTTTTTTTTTTATATATATAGTAATTTCCTTAATTGAATATAATATTTTTTATACCAAAACTTCGCGAGCCACCACAAAGCCGTGCTTTTAGCTGGTTAATACAGGAAATGGTACAGAACCTTGTGGAGATCCATGTTTATAGTCATTTGCTTACACGGTGAACAGAGGAACTTTGTTGCTCTGAGGACTGCTATTTTTTCGACGATGAGGCTTTTTGAGACTGCTGTGTATCTGTGTAGGGTGGGTAGCGGGTATGCAGGCGATGGGAATCTTGGCACGCGCTCTGGTGGAGCTAAAGCGCTTGCGTCATTTATCGCTGGTGTCGAAAATGCGCCTCGTGAATAACTAATGGCTCGGGGACGTGGGCGGCTCCGAAGAGCGCCGAGCAAGGTCGGACGGCTCTTTGTGCAGCTAACGCGATTAAAGTTCACAACGGGTGAGCGCTTCGTCGATCAGCGACCGAGTGTACACCTGACAGCCAGCACCAGGTTATACACACACTGACCGCTGCATTGCTCATGTCTCAGGTAAATACTGACTCCTACTTCTTGCTGTTCGTGATGTGAGTTCGTCAAAGGGAAGAGTACCTTAAACTTCCTCTATCGAACACCGAGAGGAAACTTCAACAAAGCACAAAAAAATCTTATTACATTTATTTTAATCTGGTATGATTTTCTAAAAATGTGTAACTTGTAACAGAGGAATATTTTGGTTTAAGATTATTACACAAAATTAGATAAAAACGCACTACGTGACAAAACGTGCGAAGCACCCAGAAGATCAGTAGGAAACCAAATGAAACGTCACTGCTTGAGAGGGTACGTGACATTATTTCCGTGATCATAATATCGAGTCAAATTTATAAAGAACATGGTACTGCGAGCTCGCTTATCAGTATGACGTTACGCCACCTCCGACCTTGACACATGCACTGATTCGTTGGGGAAGGCTGTCATAAAGCCGTTGCATCCTCTCCTGAGGCAGACTGGCCCACAACTGTTGTAACTGGTTCTTGATATCCTGGATACTGGCACTGGGACTGGGTTGACGTCCGCTCTGGTACCGCACGTGTTCTATCGGTAACAGATGTTGGCAGCCGGTTCGTAGACACG